>MJUU01069661.1:8887-49305 GCA_002080025.1 Modiolus philippinarum | reverse complement strand
AGTGTTATGTATAACCCGTGTTATGCTTAAACCGCAAGCAACGTAAACAATGTGAGTGAATTAAGAATCTAGCCCGTTTTACCCGTCTCAACTGTAGTGAATAACAATTGCTTATTTTCGTTAGTCCCGTAGATAGTAGTTAACTATGGGGAAAAGCCGTAGGTTTTCAAAAAACGTTTTTTGAAAACCTACGGCTTTTTGCCATAGTTAACTACTTTTGTTTCCATTGATTTATTCACTTTTTTACCTTTTCGGGGCCATTTAGGGATGACTATATGGTGTGAGGTTCCTCACTGTGTTGAAGACCATATGGTGACCCCTAGATGTTTTGTTTTTGGTCGTTTTAACCTGGATATGGGATGTTGTCTTCTTGACATTTACCCATTTCCTTTCTTTTTCATATCCAATGAATACTATGCAGATCGCGGCGAGGAAAAAATAAAACGTGATAATGAAAACCTCGCATATACTATCGAAGACGCCGTTGGAAAACTGGCTTAAGTACGAGGGAATATCTGGATCTTGTAGGGTATAAATAACAGACATAGTATACCTAATATTTCTGTTTGAATAATTTGAATCTCTGTCAAAATAATTATTCGCCTTTCTGTTATTAATATAATTTTCTAAAGTTTTAATTTTGACCTCAATAGGCTCTCGTACAATAATTTCACCTGTTCACCTGACCCTAGACCTGACCATAAATTAAATGTATTTCAGCTACACAACTGACAAAGAAAACGTCATATTATATTAAGAATTAAGATCCTTCACAAAAAAGTATGTGTTTATTATTATTATTTATTTTATTTTCTATGTTTTTTGTTTAGAATGTTGAATTACAAATGTAAACAAAGATCTTGTCATGTCAATTTCCGGCGTGCCTTTATTTCACACATTTTATTTGTATTTTGTACAGAAACGATTAAGTCACTTCAATCATTCTCTGTCACTGCTCATTGTTAGTAACTGATAGCAGACATATAGATATATGAAAGTATGTATTTTTAGAAAAAAAATATATGGTATACAGTTTGCGTCATAATTAGAAATTGTATTTTTTTTCCTTTTTTCAATATGATTACAGTTTTTTTGTAATCTAAATTCTCATACATTATTATTATTTGGGTCATCAATAGTTAAAAATGTTCAATGCCAGTAAATAGCATTACTTTTGCACTAACTCTGTCTTTTACCTCTTCCAATGTCGGATAAAAAGTACTTTAACATTCAGCTTTTCTGCTTGCTACGAGAAAGTGGCTCTTTAGGTCCTTCTTTATATAATAAAATTGGTGGGCCCACAAAATAACATTTTTGACTTGTTTATCTTTTTGTTTTTCTGTCATTCCGTTACATTGTGATTATATTAGGGGCTTTTATTTGTGAATATTTTTCAACGATTTTATTTTGTTATCAAGCCTTCTTTTTGATTTGTTTTTTTTTAATTTCTATCGGGAATACATGTATTGTGAATATTAACTAAATTTTCCCTATTTTCAATAAACAATTATTGATTAAATATGCAAAAATTGATTATTGGTACCCCGGTTCACCAATTAGTGTCTCACGTCCAGTCAAATAAAATATTACCTTTTTAGAACTTTTCTATAAATGTAAGAACATAACGCTCACATTTCAGTTCGAGATATTCACTGTAACCAAAACAAGTAACTAACGCTCATACGCATGCTCTCTTTGCTTTATTTTGCCACCAGAACTTCGACAGCGGCTGTTTGTACATTAAAAACTCCGAAAACAGCTATTTCTTAATATCTTTATATTTACAACGGGCTATTTTTATCATTCAAGATAACTTTGAATCTAAATATTTAAAATGAAGTATCGAAACAGTCGGTTATAGTATGTATGTAAAGTTTTCAGGTCACTAGAGGAATGCCGCCGTCAAGAAAAGGGAAATTAGTAATAGTGAAATCAAAATCATCCCCTTTATCATATATTTTAGTTTTTATTTTACCAGAGTGAAAAGTGAATAATGATAGTTAGATTTAGAAAATGGCAGTATTTGGAAACATTATTAGCTTTATTGATTTCAGATGATGATGTCTACATAATAAAACAAGATATGTTTGTGAAACACTACATATGCACCCAGCACCATTTTTTTACCTCTGTGATCTTGACCTTTGATCTGACCTAGTTTTTGGGGCATATTTATGTTCCTCTTGACAAAACCTATACACCTGCCAAGTATGATAAATCTATCTTTAATAGTTCAAAAGTTATAGCCAAGGTTCAAGTTTTGGACAAACAGACACATAGACAGACAGACAGACAGGACAAAAACAATATGCCCCGATCATCGATCTGGGGACATAAAAAAACTGGGGATTGTCATAAGTCTGCTGTTATTATTGAAAATATATAAGTTTAGTACTGCTCTGTATTTTTCCGTTTTGAAGTTTTTTCATGAAGTTTCTTTCGTAACGGAACAGAAAAAGATCTGCAATTAGAGATGCACAATTAGTACCCATGGGAATACCTATGACCCGTGGATAAAAGTTTTGTCAAAAAGAACAAAATGTTGTCCAGCAAAAGATTGAGTGCATAAATCACATCATCACATGTTCAGGAACAATAATAATTGTATGAAATATTAGAGAAGAATCCTAGCTTTTTGTTAGAACAATTAAGGTAGATAGAAACTTAAATTCAAATCCATGATATTTTGCTATAAGTCCGCTCAATTGAAAGACCAATCCTACCAAATCGAAATCTGTAATAAAAGTAGGAGTAACCATGCTTGTTTGTTCTAGAATTGGGGGGTCAAAGTTTGCTCATTTTTATGGTTTTCCAAATGTTTAGATTTTATCTGCACTGATGAGACATAAGTTGTCGAAATGGCCATATGCAGAAATTAAATTTGAAGCAAGTTCGGTATTTAGTTATTTTATTAACTTTTCACCTAAATTTACAAAGGATGCACGGAGAAAATATGGAAAGACAACTTTCAACTCTTTTATTCATGAGAATATCAGACATTTTTGAATATTCACACACCATAACAAATTTACAGAGTTTTGATAAGTTTTTTTAACAGTATTTAATAACCAATAGATGATTTGCCAATTACATGAGTTCTTGTCAGTTCTCGTTTAATTTTGTGGTTTTTGGTCAAATCTTCAAAAGAAAATGACTTATACACCGGGCAAACAAATAATGTTTTAAAGTACAGTCTTTGTGTTAAGCCAGACTGAACAATGTAATTCCCTTCACAATATTTATGATATTCTACAGTAAGTTAGCATATTTTCGAATTTGTTAATACTTTCTCAGTCACTGAGAAAGCAGATCAAGTTTGTACAGTTGTTAATTTTTTTACTTGAAACAAGTAGCACTTAAAAGAATGGTAAGCGCTATATGCGATTTGGTTTTAAATTATGTTACCGATTAAACGTCTGCTAAATGTTAAACTATCATAACTTTTAATTACAAATGATTTTTTTTAGTTGTTTTTTACAAGCAGGGAACCATTTTGTCCCCTTGAGATCTTTCAAAAAGTTACCTCCCATTTGGATTTTGCTAAATTCATTCTGTTGATTGCAGAACTTGCAATTGGTCTATTCATTTAAACAAGTAAGCGAACTTAATAAATGGATTGACTAGATGAAAAAATAAAACGATGTTTGAAGGGATTTTTGTGAAGCTTAGTGACCAAGTACACGGTAGGCAAGGTGTTATCTTTAGGTGGAATTTTAAGAATCTCTGTATCCTTATAATGCTGTCTGGTGAACATTTTTTTGTCCCCATTGGCACGCCTGAAAATATTTGACTTGTCCAGTTCATATTATTGGACATCGATATAATAGTTCATTCAAACGATAGCAACGTTGTTTGAAGCCTTGCTAACAATTACAAACACATACATTTACCAAGATCTTTCAATTTTGACTTAATTCTATTTACAGACATCTTGGGAGGTGACTCAATATAATCATCTTTATAAAAGTCTATTCTGTTGGTGACCTTGGTAATAATTTTATCCTTACAATTTTGATCATTTTTAATTTATAATTTTATCAGAACATGTTTGTCTGCACTTTCTCGTTTACTCCATTTTTTCACAATAATTTGTTACTCGTCTTTTATTATATCAAAACATGATTGCCAGTTTATCTTTGAATGTGAGCGATATTTAAGCCATTTTCTAAAGAATCGCCGAATTTTTTTTATCTTCAATGATGTTAAGATTCCCCGTTAATACATGTCCAAAAGGGTCATAGTGATATTAATGCGTGAAACATTCTCAGGTGCTAGGGTAGTTTTTCTCGAAATCAGCATCAAAGGCAAAAGAAGAGTAATTTATTGAAAAAAAATGTTTTTAGTGGTTTTATTTCAAGAGAAATGGAAATGACAGGCATTTCCCGGGTGTCAAAATAGACGGGTACAAATGGAACAAGGCATACAAAAATCGTGAATGGATTGGTGATGTTAAAAAACCAAAAACAAAAAATTTAATTTTTCTCAACCCTATACTCGATAATGGAGAAGAAAAATTACAAGAATTATTAAGAATATGTTTTAAAAAATATGCAGGAAATCCAACATTATATATTATAGATGACTGTAGTTCAACGAAAGAATTAACAAAGAAAAAAGATATGCTATCTCAACTTGCGTTTTCGGGAAGACACGCAGAACAATCTGTATGGGTTATTTCACAGAGATATAATTCAGTATTAAAAGATTTNAGGACTTTTTGTCTTCTTTACATAACATGTTTTTGTAGTAAGTTTTGTGAAAATTTCATTAAGTTTATTGGTTGCCTCATCAACACCATTTTGATTTTCACTGAATGATTCAGTTTCAAAGTTGACTATTTCATTTATCAATGTTTTATCAGAAAGACAGTTCTTTAACTTTATTCTAGAATTTGTTTTATCCCATTTATAGGATACATTTTTTGACCAATTTTTATTAGAAAAAATATTATTATTTTCATTTTTGACTTGACATTTTATATTTATTTCAATTTTTGCATGATCAGAGAGATAATTTAATGAAATGTAACGCTGTAATCGCCATTTATCAAATACAAATTTGAACATTGTCCTAGTTTCATGTTGTTTGCTGCCACTGTATCCATCCCAGGTCCCGTTTCTCAGGCCAAAATGTAACCGAAGGCTGAGTTTAGTTTTGTGCCAATAAAATATAAAATGTATTTGTATTTGTATGACAAAACGCAAGGGTTTGACTTTGAAAAATCTCCGAAGGAACTTTTTTTGTGTTAAACAGAACTAATATCTATTCAGACTTTAATTAAAATAATTTTGGTTAAATTTATCGTCCTTCAAAGAGTTTAGATTAATTATTATAAGTTTCGTTTTTTCAACCAATTTGCAATTTTTATCAATTCTCACGTTAGCCAATCAAATCAACATTCTTGCGTGTATTTAATACACACGATATGAGCGAAATACACGATTGAAATATATATTCCGTTCATTAAGTGTAGATGTTCCGTGTATAGCGTGTATGTATGCAACTAATCGTTGGAAGCGTGTATGAATGCAACGAATCGTTTGAAGCGTGTATGAATGCAACGACTCGTTTGAAGCGTGTAATTCATTCCGTTTTCCGTTCGCTCCACTCGCGTGTACACTCCGTTCGCGTTCCGTTCATGTTGTAACGTTGAGCGTTCAACCAACTGTATAACGCAAACATTTGCGAAATAACGCAAACATTTGCGAAATAACGCAAAACTTGGCGTTATAACGCAAAATAATGAAAAAAAAAGTTTGTGTGGCGCTCATACGCCTCCGTAAAATACTGCTTAATGTCAAATTTATCCATATACACATGTATCATACGATTGTTATCAAGGAACACAACTTTCAAACTATTCAAACTTATTCAAAAACAAATATCCACTCCATTACCGATAATAACAATTGTTTTTAATAGAAATTACTTTTTTACTTGGAACTTTCTCAGTTAAAAACGTTATAAATAAGGGTATTACAGATTTGTTGTAGACATAACCTGTGAAAAAATATGTATTAAAGTTTATTTTTGCTGCATTTTTGTAGAAAAAGATGTCCTCGTTATATAATAAAAAAGAAAATATGCCATGCTATGCATCAATAATATACCAGAGAGAACAAGATGGTATAGTGAACAAAATCCGCACATTTCTACATGGTTTGGATGGAGATGACCGAATGAACTCCCGTAAGAAGTTAAATTATGTTTCTTTACTGGCTAAGCGTCAGCTGCTATCCATACATCAACCGCTGTTTGGAACATAGTTTGACCAAATTCAAGCCAGGAACTAGCGCGGCATCCGTAAAACTATGCTTAATATGAAAAAGAAAGGAAATGGGGTAAATGTCAAGGAGACAACATCCAATATCAGGTTAAAACGACCCAAAACAAAGCATCTAGGGATCACCGTACGGTATTCAACACAGTGAGGAACCTCACTACATATAGCAAGCCCTAAATGGCCCCAAAAGGTAAAACAAGTGAATAAATCAATGCAAACAAACTAGATCCAATAACCCAAATATCATGAAACTAACATTTTATAAGAAGACAAGGACAAGCCAATGACCAACATATTCCAACATATATAATGTTCAAATTTTTCCATCAAATGCTATAAGAAGTATTCCAATATCAATATGTCTAAAATATTTCACAAAGAAACAAACATGATAAAAATCACGGTATGACATGTTGTGTAACCATATATTGAATTTCAACTCACGTATCAAAATTTATAATCAACACAAAAAATTATCCAGTTTATATTATCAATAAACATCTGTTTAACAAAAATTTTGCTTGATTTTTCATAAACACTATAACGAGATTGACATCGGTTTAACAAATAAATAAAACACACGTTTCTTTTTACGTTAAACGTTAGTCAATGTTTTTTCTGAACAAAAAGGTCCATATTTTCTTTTGAATCAATATGTTATTGGTTGTATTTATTGTTGACTTTTGTAAATCTGTTTCACAAAGATAAAGGGTAATGATCAGAGTCAAAACCCTGAATGGAATATCATGAAATAACAAAGAAACTATTAAGCTTATTACGCAATCTTTAGATAGCGCCAAAGAAAAAATAACAGCGCCAACTACAACTGGAAACTGGCGTTATGACAAGAATAAAAGTGAGATCTGAAAAGTGTTTTTTGTTTTGATTTTTTAATTGTTTATTTTTCTATTCGTTTTGTTTTCTTTTTGTTTTATTTGTTTTATTTTGTTTGTTTGTTTTGTTGTATATTGTGATAATCTTTCTAAAACAAATAGTAAAAAAAATGAGCGTTTTGTCTCCTTTTCTCTACCCTGTTCTATTACTGTTACTTATCATTGTCAATTTAATTTAGTCCTTCAATAAATGTAGTTTTTTTTATAATTTGATATTATACAAGAGATTTCATTTGTCAAAAGGTGTCAAATAATTGAACTGTAAATTGCAATAGGACTTTTTATTTCTAGAAATAAAACCTGAAAGGCTTAGTATTCTAAATATAAACAAAAGTACAGCGGAAAGACTTACTGTTACCAAAAATAGAAGGGCAACTCCGAAAGTCAATAGAACTCAATTTAGATTAGTCAAAATGCCACACCGTTGACCAATGATAGTAGGGCTTTCAGATGCAACTTATTTTGTTTGTTTTGTCTACAGTGGCAGTGGTTGACAGCTGAAAGGGCAGATAGTGGTAGTTATCTTCTTTGTCATTATGACTGAAAAATGATTCACTTCACGATATGATCAGCCGTTGTTACTTTCTTCCCTTCAGAAATTCTATGGCCGTCACCACGACATCATAGATAGATATGAAAAGTCAGTGACACAAATAAAAACTGACATTTTCAGCTAGATTCACCTTTTCCCGGAATTGATCTTTACCCTGGATTGACACACTGACAGTGTGACGAGTGTTGTATAAAGAGCAGGACATGCTTACCCTTCCGGAGCACCTGATGTCACTCTTGTTTATTGAGAGCTCGCACTGTTAGTGCTTTAGTTTTTTGTCTTGTATATGTAATGTTCGTGTGTTTTGTGGGCATGTGGTGTCTTTGGTCTTCCGTCTTCTGGTGTTCTTGCCTTTGCCTTGTCTCTGGACTTCGATTTGTGTAATCTTGTGCTTTGTTCCTTCGGTATTCTACTGCCGTTGTTTTACACTTATAATACCACGATCGACAGGTTTAGTTACTATTTAAGGCTTTTTAAGAATAACCAACTGAGTAATTAAATGCTAACTTTTGAAAACGTCACTGCTAAAAACATTTGTCATTTATTTCATT
This sequence comes from Modiolus philippinarum, assembly GCA_002080025.1. NCBI lineage: Eukaryota > Metazoa > Mollusca > Bivalvia > Mytilida > Modiolidae > Modiolus > Modiolus philippinarum. The sequence goes on along the minus strand of MJUU01069661.1, from coordinate 41,025 downwards.
AAAACAATACACAAATGTAACAACTGATTTTGATGATTACCATAAATAAACAGCTGCGCCAAGTCGCATGATACGCCCGTCGTCACCCCTTCAAAACTTTAAATGATTTAGGTAAGGGGTTCTCAATTTAGAAGCACCTATAACTGCCTAATTGAGCTTGATTTATCTTTAACAAATCAATCTGCAGAGTTTGAAGTGAGGTGATCAAAGTACTTATACATAAGAGTGCGACATGTAAAAAATTGCCTTAAATTTGACAAATAAAGTCCTATAACTCTAGCAAGAAAAATCCAAATTTCACGAAAAAGTATACAGATCGTGAGGCCATCATATCCAATACCTCTATAAAGTTTGAAGTGCACCAAAAGAGTTGTTGAGTTAGAGCATGACATGTAAAAAATTGCCTTAAATTTACGAATAAAAACCCATAAATCGAAATTTCACGAAAAAGGATACAGATAGTGAGACAATCATATCCAATACCTCTACAAAGTTTGAAGTGAATTGGCAAAAGGGTTGTTGAGTTAGAGTGTGACATGAAAAAAACATTGCCTTAAAATTGACGAATAAAGTCCCATAACTCTTGTAAGAAAAATCGAAATTTCACGAAAAAGAATACAGATCGTGAGGCCATCATATCAAATACCTCTACAAAGTATGAAGTGAATTGGCCATATGGTTGTCGAGTTAGAGCGCGACATGTAAAAAAATTGCCTTGAAATTGACGAATAAAGTCCCATAACTCTTGCAAGAAAAATCGAAATTTCACGAAAAAGTATACAGATCGTGAGGCCATCATATAAAATACCTCTACAAAGTTTGAAGTGAATCGGTCAAAAGGGTTGTCAAGTTAGAGCGCGACATATGAAACGGACGGACAGACGGACACAGACAGACAGACAGACAGACGGACGGACGGACGGACGGACAATCGGACATCGGTACACCATAATAAGTCCGTCATTAGACGGGCGTATAAAAATAAATATTGTTGTTTATTTCTGAAATATAAACTTTACTTGCGTAGTATATTACTTAAGCTACTAAGAGTGTAATGATGCTAATAATACAAAATTGTAGATATACAACATTTTATTAAAGATAAGTAACCTTTCTTCGTGTTTAGGTGTCGTTTTCCATTATCATTATTGCAAATAAAAGCTGTGTTTTGGTTGAAATAAATGATTTAATATCACTTTAAAATATCATCATTGTATAATTTTCAATGATTTCAAATCATATAAAACAATTGTAGCCCTTTCCTATCGGTCAATTCATGTTTTTATTTCCGTGCTTGTAGCTGTCTCACGTCCTTGTTTTGTCTTTGTTTTTCTCTGTTGCCGTTTTCGCCATGTCTTCGGATTTCGATTTTTGTAGTCTTCGCTTCCCTTGTCCTTCGGTATTCTACTGCCGTTGTTTTATCGGCCTTAATCATATATCAATCTCGGACTTCGTCCTAGGTCGATATTTGAATAAGGTCGATAAAAACATACATTGACTTCATCAAAAGGCTTTAATTGTATATTATTGGTTTTAGCACAAGAAGATGAATATTTAACAAGCAGAGGCTTTTCATCAAATCATTAGGATTGATCCTTTTACAATTGAAAATGCAAAATGCCAGTAAAGCATCTAATTTGTGTTCCGAAAATAACAATGGAATACTCATCAAGTCTAAAAAAGTCAAAATATATTGAAGAATTGATAACAAAAACCAAGCAAACAAAAAAATTGGGAATTCAATTTCTGCATATTGCACATTTCGACAACTTATGTCTCTTCAGTGCAGATCAAACAAAACATTTGGAAATAAATAAATCGAAATATTTGTAAAAGCTGATAGAGAACAAATCAATAATAGCATCTAAATAGAAAAGTCAAGAGATCAAACCACTATATAGCTAAGAATAGAGCATTGATATAATTATATGTAATTAAGAAAAAAAGGTATTTAAAATTTAGATATTGTATAGTTAGTGAGAATCGAGTCGTTAGTCAATAGAACGAGCAATCCATGAAAAAAGGCAACATCAAAACACTAAGGAAAAAGGACACCACTTGAGTATGGGACAAAAAAGAAATATGAAGACCAACATATAGATGAACAACACGGACCCAATAAAAACAATGAATGAGATCAGGTGTACCGGTAGAGTAAGCATCTCATACTTCTTATAAGACACCAGCCGAGTTGAACATGTCAACTCCGTTAGAAAAGTCAAATCCGATAGGGAAAGATTTGTTGTCATCTGGGAAACACATATCCCAAAACGATCCACAAGATCGTGATGTCGGCCATAAAACTTCTGTAGTGATGACTTTAATTAAAATTAAGATATTGTATTTCAGTCATAAGGGTGTCTATATGCGCATGTCCATTTTTATTCTGAGGACTGTATATACTCTCAGTGCTCAAAAGTATTTCCACAGGTGAAATTTACCTGTGCATTTGTTGTTAAAACAATGTATGTTTAAAACATTCAACAGATTTCATTTCCTAGCTGATTTTCATTAAAAAAATGTACTGGTACAAAGACCCCGACATGCAGTTTCTTTCAGTAATTTTGAAATATTTTTATGATGTGTAGTTTTCAAACAGTCACGATTTAAACATAATTAGAAAATTTTGGCGTCAAAAAAGTTTATAGATAAATATATCCTAAAATACTTTGATTCATGATTTATTTGTATCACTAAAGTAACTACTATTCCTGAAATTATTTCATTAAAATTACTGCAACAAACTACATGTTATGCCCCCCTTTATCAATTCAAATTTATAAAAATCGGTCCAGAAATGAATTCTGTGGAATTTTTTCTAAACAGAGTCCGTTTAAACAACAAAACACAGGTAAATTCATCTTGTGGAAATGCTTTTGAGCATTGAATGTGCATATGTGTTGTATGAATTGTAAGACTCGAATGTCGGCGAGCACTCCTTGACCCATCTTTCAAAATTACGTTTTGTTCCCTAATTTTACTTCTCAAGATTGTGGTCATGGAGTTTGTAGTCTACCTGTATTGGTTTTATTCATATGTCTATTATGCTATAGGGAACGGGATAGAGAAAAGGGAGGTTTGAGTACCCATAAACCGGTTTAACCCTACCGCTGGCTTTTGCTAGTGCCGGTACTAAGTCCGGCTGTCCCGAGTTCCTATCGTTGTTTACATATGTCTTTTGTATTTTTATTGTGGGTTTTTTCTTGTGCATTTCCTATTTACTTTGTGGCATGTAGCTATGTTTTCGGTCATTGTAGGTGTTTCCTGTTATCTTTTTTTATTCTATTTTGCTTCTTTGTCCTTTCTTTTTTTCTAGTGAACATCCATTGAAGCTCTTGATGAGTGATTAGTAAAAGACAACGTTAGTAGAATACCGAAGAAACAAAGGAGTGGAATTTACAAAAATCGAAGTCCAAAGACATGGCTAAAACGAGAACACAGAAAACAATGACGTTAGACACAGAAAACATGACGTTAGACACAGAAAACAATGACGTTAGACAGATAATAGACGATTTCAAGAAAAATTGTGTAGATCTGTTAAGTATTTCATACTTTCGCCTTCCGATTTTTTGTTTTATTTGCGGAAAGTTATAAATACACTTACAAAATATCAAATCAAAAATTTTGTTTAATTCGTTTTGATTTCAAATATGAAACTATTTGTTTTTATCTCAGATATGTTATGAAGACTGTTTCTAATTTAGTTGTCATTCAAAAACCGTCATACCTTTTCCCGTTTGCTACACATTTCTAAATATAAAAATGCACAATTTGCCTGATGTGTACTTGCTCCATTTTTTTTTGTTTTTAAGGAAAAATAAAATAAAAAAAATTTGCCTAACAAATACGTAAGTATCATATTAGTGCCATATATAGAATAAAAAAGATAACAGGAAACACCTACAATGACCGAAAAACATAGTCACATGCCACAAAGTAACAAGGAACTGCACATGAAAAACCCACAATAAAGACATAATACAAACGTAAACAACGATAGGAACGGCCGGACTTGGACAGCCGGACTTGGTACCGGCACTAGCAAAAGCCAGCGGCAGGGTTAAACGCTTTATGGGTACCCAAACCTCCCCTTTCTCTGTTCCGTTGCCCTATAGTCTAATCCACATACGAATCAAACCCAATACAGGTAGACTACTAACTCCATGACCATAATCTTGAAACGTAATTTTGAAAGATGGGTCTAGAAGTGCTCGCCGCTTAAGTGCTGGCTAGCTCAAGGAGCCTAGTCTGCTGGTAAAACACTGTCGCACTTCGGAAGAAAAATCAAACCCAAAACTCCCAGATGGGTTTGGTAAAGAATCATCATATATATCAGTAGACATCGACAGTATCAGTGAGAGGCCAGTATGTGTGTAAAATCCACAGGTCATTGTATCCAAAGGCTGATTTAACGGACACGTGCAGAATATCCTGTCGATATCCCCTACTGTGTAAAGAATGTTAGTTACGTAACAGTTTTTCTGGATTTTTAATCAGTTTCTGGCATTTTTAAAAACAATTTATATTACACCTACCGACTTTGTCCATCTCTACTGTTTGATCTCACTCAAGTATGGTGTTTTACAAACTGTTACTGAAAAAAAATCATAAATTAGTTTCACTAGATAAGACTTGTAACATATTGACAAAACGTGAAAATAAAAAAAAATATATAAAATTTAAAGAAAACAAAGCAAAACAAAACAAGAAAAAAAAATGCAACAAACAAAACAAAAACAAAGCAAAAAATAGATAAATAAAAAAAACCAGAAAAAGAAAAAAAACAAAAATATTTAAAAAAAAAACAAGACAGATATTATAAGAAAACAAAAACAAAAAACAAAAACAAAAAAAAACAAGACAAAAAAAACCCCAAAACACAAAAAACAAACAAACAAACAAAAAATACGGAAAGCAAAGATATTTGATGGAGAAAAGTGATTTATTCCTTTCATAATATTTGGTATCCTCTATATGACATTGTACGATATTATAGAGATGCTAAATATTATAAGAAAGGGTGTCGAGTAAATGCATATGAGACCATCACACATATCTAAACTCCAACTGCAATTAATTTTAATGAGCTGTTAAATATAAATACAGTTGTGTTTTCTAAAATATATCAATACACTTGGATTTTCTGTTCGAAAGATAAAAAAGTGTTTCTCCCCTCTAGATGGATAAGACATAAATATATAACAACTTACCAATTATGCGAAATCCCGTAAAATTCTATGCCCTTGTCGATAACAATTTCCTGGTGTAAACGAAGACAAAATATATTCTTGGATTTGAAGATCCGCGTGTCTCTTTATTTCCATGCGAACATTATGATAAATAATTGATTTACAACTTGATTATGTCGTTAAAAAGAAAAACTTAGACATAATTATTTCTCCGTAACAGTTGTTGTTCTGTTGAATGGTGTTCGATTGATAGTATTAGAGATATAACTGATTATTCGAACCGACCTTCTAAAATCGAAAATGCGTCAGATAACATCTTGTTTAAATGTTGATTTGCTATATCAATACTTATGTTGTGTTTTTAAGTAAAAAATATCTTAATACATGCAATATTGAAATATAGTGTGATATTCAATTAATATTCGGTGTAAATCTGTTCTAAAACCGAACTTATACAGATATCCAAACAAAGAGACAGTTTTTCATATCCACCGTGGATGGCTTAAATATGATATCTAAATTTCTTACCAAGGCAACTAAGTTATGTAAAAATTAAGGAATTATCTACCTGTATATCGAATTTTTCGTGTTTTCTATTATTGGTGAAGAATTATTGACTTAAATGATAGAATAAAAACAAAATAAAATGGTATAGTTGGCCACGATTAAAAGATAAAAACACAAAATGTACAAATTAAAAAACACATAAAAATGACAAAAATTAAAAGAGAGGGAGGGAAGACTCTCTTTCAATTTTTGTCATTTTTATGTGTTTTTTAATTTGTACATTTTGTGTTTTTATCTTTTAATCGTGGCCAACTATACCATTTTATTTTGTTTCATAGTAAATTTGTGGCCATCGCACAACATATTTATATAAAATGATAGAATAGACTGGTGCTGCTTCAAACTTACATTTTGATAAGGCAAGGGGCACTCACATATGCTGCTTTTAACTAACATTTTGATACGGAAGTGAACACTCACATGACAGAATACACTGATGCTGCTTTTAACTAACATTTTGATACGGAAGTGAACACTCACATACCAGAATACACTGATGCTACATTTTAACTTACATTTTGATACGGAAGTGAACACTCACATGACAGAATACACTGATGCTACTTTTAACTAACATTTTGCTGACCCGAATGCCGATTATTTTTGAAACCGTCCAATATCTAAAATTTTTGTAAAATTTATTGAAAACTAAGGAGTATCTCCCTCATGCAAAGTTCTGTCCTTAGCTGATTTTGGCTTTAAATTTAGATCACTTTGGTTATTTGTTCTCTTTCAGTTTTCAAACATATTTGGGTTTATGGTCTTCCAAACGTTTAGATTTTATCTGCACTGATGAGACATAAGTTGTCGAAATGCGCATATGCAGAAAGTAAATTCACTATGACTTCGGTATTTAGTTATTTGATACGGAAGTGAACACTCACATGACATAATACACGTATTCGTAATCAGTAATCGTAATCATCCTGTTATTGATTACATTTCATGGAGTTATCACATGGATTCAGTAATCAGATATTTTATGATTACATGTAATTGTAATGTAAATGATTACAGGGATGGAAAAGGTTGTAATCATGATTATTTTTTTATTACTTTATGATTACATTTATTTATTTATTAATGGCTGATATGTTTTAAAATCACATTTTTATCATTATGACAAAGGCAGACATTTTATTCAAATTTATCAGATAAAATAAGATTAATTTATTTCAACATATTTGCTTTTATAATATATTGTTTACCATAAAAATTGCAATAACACAACAAATCGTTAATTTACTGACAATTACATATTTTACGAAAGGATATGGAGTAAATGAACATGAGACCATAACACATATGTTAACTCCAACTGCAATGATTTTAATGAGCTGTATGGCCATTTCTGAAATTAATTCCTCATCAGCAGCACTAGAACCCATACAAAGGAAATCCATAATTTCAAAAAATGTTTAAAATGCATAAAACCAAACGACATCCAAAATACGTTAAAGGGAGTTAATCCTTCGGTTTTAGAATTTACAACAATTTAGATAATAGTTGCACAACACACTGTACACATGAGATATTTTCTCATGTACAAGAACACCACATCTAAGAAAATTAAAGACCATACATCTCTACCACGGGGAATTGTTTACCAACTCCACACTGCAATAAAAGACAAACTCCTGTATTAAATATTTTACGAAAGGATATAGTCTGTTTAGACAATTCACAACCTAATTACCAATAATCAAGAGGAATTGTCAAACTTTCACCTTTTAGTTGTTATTTTTAAACAATAATCCTTGAGGCATCTATTGATATTTCTAGTAAAAACATTGAAAAAGGGAAAATGTAAAGTGGTACAAGAAGCCATTAATGCATATCAAAATATAAAATGAGAAAATTTTAGAAGCACATAATATGCCTTGGAAATAAGTTAAAGTATGCATATTTAAAAAAAAAAATATCTGACTAGGAATTTTTTACACATTTTATGTAATCTGAATGTTTCATATTATATGCAACATCTTGTCTTAATTATAAAATATAAGAATATAAAATATTTGCATATCAAATTAGCTGTAATATTTTGCCTTTTTATATTAACGTATCAAGTACAACATTTAAGAATACTTTTAAAGTCCAGAAATGCTTATTGTTTGATACTTTTTTAGAACTTATAAAATTTTGCATCTGTGATCTGTATGTTCACTTTATTTGGGTTAAATTTCAAAGGTAACAATATTCAAAATTTTTTTCAAACATCTTTTTAACCATTATAAAATATATTGGAATGGAAATAAAGCTACCATATGAACCAGGTAAATTTTCGGAAAAGTGATATATGAAAATTTCCGGAAACGTAAATATCAACATTTGAAAAATTTCCGGAAAAGTAATGCGCCCTTTTGAACAACTAGTAAAATTTCTTCCATCAATACAGAGTTTGGAACGGAAAATATTATTTGTTACTATAAATTGGCTGTATTTCTTTTTAATAATATCCATGTTTATTCCATAATAAGTGATTCAGTATGGTGTTTTTTTTTTAAGTAAAAACAAGTAATCATGAATACATTGAAGAAAAGTAATGTAATGCAATCCATTAAATGTACATTTGGAAAATATTGTAATTGTAATGTAACTGATTACATAAAAATATCAATGTAATTGTAATGTATTCAATTTAATTTTAAAGTAATCGACCCCATCCTTGATACACTGATGCCGCTTTTCACTTACATTTTGATACAGAAGTGAACACTAACGTGACAGAATACACTGATGTTGCTTGTAACTTACATTTTATCAGAACATGAACACAAACATGTGATAGAATACACTGATAAAGCATCTTACTTTATTTTGTTCAGAAAACAGCATCCATTGTTGCTGCTTGTAGCCTACATTTCGATAGGAAAGCGAACACTAACATGCACTGATGCTGCTTCTAACTTCCATTTTGATAGGAAAATCAACACTAAAAAAACAGAATAGACTGATGCTGCTTCTATCTTACATTTTGAGAAGAAACGAAAACTCACATGACAGAATACACTGATGCTGCTTTTAACTTACATTTTGATACGGAATTGAACACTCAGATGACAGAATACATTGATGCTGCTTTTAACTTACATTTTGATACGGAATTGAACACTCACATGACAGAATACACTGATGCTGCTTTTAACTTACATTTTGATACGGAATTGAACACTCACATACCAGAATACACTGATGCTGCTTCAAACTTACATTTGGATACGGAATTGAATACTCACATACCAGAATACATTGATGGTGCTTCAAACTTACATTTGGATACGGAACTGAACACTCACATTACAGAATACACTGATGCTGCTTCTATCTTAGATTTTATACGAAAATGAACACTCACGTGGTAGAATAAACCGATGCTGCTTCTGACCTATATTTTGATTTGAAAGTGAACACTCACATTACAACATACATTGATGCTGATTCTAGCCTACATTTTGACAGGAAAGTGAACACTCACATGACAGAATACACTGATGCTGCATCTACATTGTAACTTACATTTTGTTAAGAAAGTGAATACTCTTATGACAGAATACACTAATGCTGCTTTTAACTTACATTTTGATAAGATATTGAAATTTTAAATAATAAATAATTATGTATTTATCTACAAACACTTGTAATACATTTATTGATTTGTACTGTGTAAAACTTGTTTATTGACTTGTGTCATAAATGCTTTTTTTTCTTACTGTATGTTACATGTAACTATCTATTATAAATGTAGTCAATCGAAGCAATAGATACTGCATATCTTATATCTGAATAATTGCATTTCGAATACATCGATAAACAAATACCGAAGCAAAAAGGAGGAAAGGGGAATACCAAAATCCCAAATCCAAAAACCACGGCAATTCACAACCTACATCAATTGAAAAATATGATGAAGCAAAACAAATAAACAAAAGGAACGCAACAAAGCTGAAGCACTAGAAATTTGAAAACCTACAAAGAACTTACTCCAGGAGGGTGAGCATAATCTACTTCACACATGGCACCCGTCACACTGCCACTGAAAAGTCCGGTTTTGTCAGAGTCGTGTTTCAGTCCGGCAATAAACTGTGGATCTAACAAAGATATCGATTTTCAATTGTGAAATGGAAATATTGTAACAATCTGTCAAATCATGTTGATGAAGAGAAACAAAGATATCTATTTTCAATTGTGAAATGGAAACATTATAACAATCTGTCAAATCATGTTGATGAAGAGAAACAAAGATATCGATTTCCAATAGACCATATCCGACCTATGGTATTAGGATTTACCATACTACTTTTCAATATGTCACAGTATAGAAAACGTCACGTCAAAAGCCTAAAACGTCATGAAGCTGGTCTCATGGGGCGGACACGTTTGTGGCGTAGGGCGGACAAACAACAACTGGTGAATCCGAATACCAGAACTCGGATATGGTCTATTGTGACATGGAAACATTGTAACAGTCTGTCCAATCATGGTCGCGAAAAGAAACAAAGATAACGATTTACAATTGTGAAATGGAAACATTGTAACGGTCTGTCCAATCATGGTGACGAAGAGAAGATAGCGAATACTCACATTGCTGATGTTTCTTCTAATTTACTGTATTTTGACAAGATAGTAATCGAATAATCATATGTCAGAATGCACGGCTGCTGCTTCTCGGCTACTGTATTTAAGGTAGTAGACCTAGGTTAAGGGAGATAACTCTTTAAATCAGTAAGACGTTTGAAATAGTTAGTTTCATCAATGCTTTTTAAGCATTGACGTGAAAAAAAAATAAAAAATCATCTATGTTACTCAGAGGCTTAGAATCTGTTTATGAAAATGATTTCAACAAACTCACCTGTGATTTTTAAGAGTTATGTCCCTTAACCTAGGTCTACTACCTTAAATAACAAGCTTCAGAAAAAAATATCAAATTATTACTGGACACACAAGCTGATAAGTCCTTTACGGAAATTTCAGATGTAGTACAGACGGACAAGGGTCAAATCAGTATTATGATGTGGAATCAGTTTGTGTGTATGTGTTTTCCAAACATCATTGTATGCTATTATGTGCCAATGTTGTGCCTACGTTTAACTAGTAAATTTTAAATCTTGAAAATCTTGAAGAACTAAATGCCCCGTCGCATTACGGCGAGGAAAAAAAAGTATTTTGCTTTTATCTCAGCAGGGAAAATCGTCAATGGTTCCTAATAATTATTGCAATATCTCTCTTCCCTTATCATTGGCTGAAATAAACAAGTATCAACAATTGTTTTAGACCATTATAATAAGGATAATGCATTATATGACACGATTATGACTTGTTTATATGCAATTAATATAAATCAAGTAAATATTCAACTACACACATCCTGTTTTATTGACCAGTGCACTTACTACCATAAAAAAATCTCGTCATCACTTTTTTCAACAAATGTTATGAATACAGTTGAATTGACTACTTTTGGAGTGTAAAAAAATCGATAGAAGTTTTGGAAAAACTTCGATCTGTTAATGAAGCACTTTCAAATATATATATTTCTCGTCTTGCACCATGTGAGACAATTATTGGAATTGACCCCAAAAAAAAAAAATGTATCGTGCGACAACCAGTTTGAAACAAATATTTGTGACACTAATTTGCGATACTCTATCACCTATCTACTGAATTATTACAAATAGAACGAAGAAAAATAAGCGGGTAAAGATGAATGGCGTTATACCGAGAGAAATACAACGCAACGTCATTTACCGCCAAAATATTATTTTGTGGTAAATTTTTGACAGTTTTTCTCAAATATCTTAAAAACTAGCACATGGACCCCCTATTTTCTCATTAGTTTTAAAAAGAAGGCTATCAAAAGAACCATTTGCCAAATTATGAAGGAAAAATCAAATTCAAAAGTCAATTTTTTTTTAATGTAGCATTACATATACAAAAACACCAAATAACATATATATCGGATGTTGTTAATATATTTTGTCATAATCCGATTTAAAGGCGACGAAATGAGCAATACGGATAAAAAAAAAGAACTGGAATAGCCCAAGTACTTCGAAAATTACAAACATTTAAAAATTCCCATAAAAACGCAAATATTGGGATTTTGCCCTAAAATTAGCCATTTTCAACGTTAAATATCTCAAAAAATAAGTCATGAAGGTATGTTTTTCTTTCCATATTTGGAATCCTCATATCAAAATTTAGGTTATACTGGATTTTCGTGAAAAAATCAATATGGGATCTATACTGTATCGTATGCCCTTAAGAAAGTTTGGTTCTTATACATCAGGGCATTTCATATCCAAACTTCTATGGAAATATCATCTACAAAGCGCATAAATTCAAAAATTGTCCTTCCAAACTTGTTAATCCGTTGAACAAACTTATTCATAAAGGATAAAGCGAGTTTAACCCCACCGCAATTTTTGCGCCTGTCCCAAGCCAGAAATATGTTGGTAATTGGCTTGTCTTTGTCTTCTTATAAAATTTTAGTTTCTTGATATTTGGGTTATTGAATGTGGTATGTTTCCATTGATTTATTCACTTTTTTACCTTTTTGGGGACATTTAGGGCTTGCTATATGGTGTGAGGTTCCTCACTGTGTTGAAGACCATACGGTGACCCCTAGATGCTTTGGTTTGGGTCGTTTTAACCCTGGATATGGGATTTTTTCTGATTGACATTTACCCCATTTCCTTTCTTTTTCATATGTTTTAAACATTAGGTTATAAAAAATATGCCTATTGCTTGTACATAGTCTCCTGTGTTGCGGTTTTTAGTTTTCAGTATACATTCATCCTCATATAATTTTTTTTTGCTGGAAAAAAAAATTTTGCTGATGATACAAACTAAATCTTTAGCAGAAAGTCCATCATAGACTCAAGAAAAAGCTGCATCCCAAACTTGCATATGCTGATTTTCTTTCCGACTTCACAATTTGAACAGTTGATGCAAATATGATGTTATTTTTTACATTGAAAGCTATCAGTTTCTAAGTTCCAGAATAATTTAAATGTATATTTGACAAAATCCCTACAAAGACAGGGTACGGGTAAGCAAATGAAAAAAAATGTTGTAGTTCTTCATCTTGAAGTCACCATGAGGCCTTCTTTATTGAGCACACTCGTATGCCTCATATCAAGTTCTACATGAATTAAGGACAAAAAATAACAATAAAACCTACAATGGTCTAAAATTACAATCACATGCCGCAGTATTCCTTATATTCGTAAGCTGGGACCCATACATTAATTTAGCTATTTTTGTAGCAGTTATCTCCCTTCTGGGACGGTGCCACAACAAAGGAAAAATAGAGGGAAATCGACAATTTCAATATTTTTCTGCATATGCAGAATAGCAGACCAAAAAGGCAAAACGAAATATGGATGGGTTTAAAAAGTACCTAGAAAAATAAAATACGAGGTTATTTTGAACCTTCATTGAATTTTTATTTAATATATCTTTCATTTGAGTGACAAGTTCGTCGAATATATTTTTAACTCGTAAGCCGAAGGTGGAGAGTTCTTAAAATCCTCCGACATATGTCACGTGAGCGTCAGGGTTATTAACTTATCTAAAGAGCTGCATTATTCCGATCAAATATAGTTCGAAAATTTCTTTCAAAATCCGCTTTAGAATGTCAAAAAGTGATGGTGTTGCTGTAAAAAAATCGATGAAAATATACACATATACTATAAATATTCACAATATCTATGTCCCTGTCTCTATCAAGAACTAGTTCAATGCTCCTGTCACGTAGTTATTTGTCAAAGGAGAAAATAACATTTGTTACCTGTGTCATGTGTATTGCCTATTTATAGCAGTGAATTCGATTTACATACGAAATTACACCTTACGATTATTTTCAAGTGTTACGGAATAACTCAGATGTATAAATTGTTCTTTTTGTTCGTCTTTGTTGAAACAGTTCTCGAATAAGCGAAGGTACTTGTTCACCTCGATTGGCTATTTAGCACATAGGTGGAATTGGTTACCCATACAGAAATCACCCTTCGATTATTTTCATGTGATTACGGAACTGCCTGTGATTTTTTGATTCAATGATGATAAATTGAACTTTCTGTTCCCGTCGATTAAATCAGTTTTCTAAGGCCAATAAACATATAAATTCGTTATTTTCTATTCACGAGTTCTGCTGATGACCATGAAGTTTTGCCGGTGTAGATTTTCAGGGCTTTCGAGTTTCAGCTGCATCAGAACTTTCATTTTCATATAAGTTATATCAGGGGAATAACCTCAAAATCATAGATACCATCCTACAAAAATCGGTCATGGAGTTAATCCCGGCGTACGAAAAGAGGGAATATTAGGAATTTGCACAAAAAAAAAAAAAAAAAAAAAAAAAAAAAAAAAAACCGTACACATAAAGGACCAAAAGCAATCATAAATAATATGTCGGTTGCTTATGTTTGCTAGTTATATATTACATGCCGACTTTAAATTAAACCTTAATTATTATCATTTATTTAGGAAGTAATTCCTGGGAGCTTGAATATATACTGATTTTACCACGGGTTGTCCCTTTATGCCGAATATTTTACCCTGAGCGACAGGAATTATTTCGATTCTAATAGGACAAAAAAGGAAAATTTTGTGAAGTGAAGCACTATTAGGTTAAGGCATTTAATTGCCATTCCACCAAATTAACATACTACAAAAACTGAAAAATACATAAATTTAATGATATTTCTGAATCAAATATTTTTATGTTGGCTTTAAAGCTTATTAACAATATAAAACAGTTAGTAGAAATATTTATAGTCACCTTCATTTTTATTTCCAATAGCATGTTTACGTATGATGAATTTTGGAACAGTCCTGAATATGTTGCGATTTTACCACGGAGTTAAAGAGACGTCATATTAGAATATTATCTATATACCTTATGTTTTTTACCTCTTGCAACCTTATCCTTCCTCTCTCTATTTCCTACCCACCTAATGTTTATCGTGTACTTTGTTACAACTGTTGATTTCCTACGAGAAGGAATGACCCGGTTATCGAAAGCTATATTTTATAAAGCTTAGGTGGCCGAGTGGTCTAGGGCGCTGGACAAAGTGAAGGTGGTGTTGCCATAGATGACAACAAAGCAGGGTTCAAATCCAGCCGAAGAACTTGCTGGATTTTCCGATGTTAACAGGCTTAATAAGATGATGTTCATAAATATCATTTACAAAGCGCATAAATTCAAAAATTGTCCTTCCAAACTTATTCATAAAGGATATAAATACAGCATTGTTGTTAAATCTTTACTTCTGGTTTTTGTTGGCAAAATATTGATCATCTCCTAAATGCTTTACACCATAACTAAATTTAAACAATTTTTCATATTGGCAGTATTTGGCATTGCGCAATATCATGTTCTTCTTTCACAATTGATGATGTTGTCATACCAAATCTATTTAGAAGTATTTCAATTGAAATTTCATATGTAAGAAGGCTTGATATCATAGTCAACGGAAATTATGTCCTTCGCTAGCTGTCAGTAACTGCGAGCATTTGTCCGGACAGTACCTGTGTGTATTGTCTTCATGTTTTATGTACTTCATTGTAAGGGTACTCGTCTTGATAAGTTGGACTTTTTTCTAGTTTGATTTTTACTGTGAGTCTTTATTTTAGCCATTCACCACACATAGGGGGAGGGTTTGGATCCAAGAAAACGAGTCTAACCCCACCGCAATTTTTGCCCCTGTCCCAAGTCAGGAATATGTTGGTAATTGGCTTGTCCTTGTCTTCTTATAAATTTTAGTTTCTTGATATTTGGGTTATTGGATGTGGTTTGTTTCCATTGATTTATTCACTTTTTTACCTTTTCGGGGCCATTTGGGGCTTACTATATGGTGTGAGGTTCCTCACTGTGTTGAAGACCATATGGTGACCCCTAAATGTTTTTTTTTATATTTTACGAAAGGATATGGAGTAAATGAACATGAGACAATAACACATATGTCAACTCCAACTGCATTAATTTTAATGAGCTGTATGGCCATTTCGGAAATTGATTCCTCATCAGCAGCACTGGAACCCAAACAAAGGAAATCCATAATTTAAAAAAAGATATAAAATGCATAAAACCAAACGAAATCCGAATAATCAGTAATATCAAATATAGGTAAGGACAAAACTACGATGGAGGGAGTTTATCCTTGGATAAACATGCCCTTAATATCCCTATATGTTTTTTTTTGTCGTTTTAACCTGGATATGGGATGTTGTCTCCTTGACATTTACCCCATTTCCTTTCTTTTTCATTACTGTTTGCATTCGGAACCAAATATCCTACCTTTGCAGCTCACCTTACAAACACATTATCATTCAGATTATTCTTCCCTGCACAAAAAAAAAAAAACAGTTACAAGAGATGTTAATCATATACTTTTGGAGTTCTATTACATGTACCAATGGCACCATAGGGTACTAGAAAATGTTCTATTTTCGTTTTAAACATCAACAATTTAGTATGCGTATCTAGTGTACTCATTCAATATTAAGAGCTATTTGAACCGATACAAGAACATCCATCCAATACTACAGTCGGAAAACCAATGCCCTTAATATTATAAGAATGACTACACTGTTTCGCGCAAAGCTCTGTTCAACTTGCTAATAAAACCACAAATTATTTGGACATTTCATTTAACTTTACGTTTTTCATAAAATATTCTATTGGAGCATTTCTTCTAATACATTTAAATGGCTGAATTTACATTATTCTTAGTACTAGGGGACCGACCATTCAACCTGAAAAGGAGGGGGTATGGTTTTTTTTTCTTGACAGAAAATTTTTATTTATTTTTTCACGTGTATCAAAAAAATATCTATTTTTTTCAAAATTAACATCATTTTTTGGGCAGAAAGCCCCCTTCAGAAATTTTTTTTATCATTTTGGCAGCCAAAATATTTTTTTCACATAAAATCAGCTCCAAAATATATTTTTAGCCCCCCTCCCCAAAAAAACATAGCCCCGTCCCCTTTCAAGTTAAATGGTCGGTCCATAATACTAGTATAACAGATAAATATATCTTTACTTTCGTTTTAAATTGATCTTTGTTTTATCGAAATTCTAACGCCTAAGAAATACAACGGCTTCATTCCGTGTATGGCACTCGATGGATGTCCTTAGTACTGGATTTGGCTTCATATTACGATATTTTTGATTATGAGTACTTTTATTTTGACTACTTTTGGATTATGGCTTTCCATATTGTTTGATTTTAATGCTGCTGATGAGAGGTTACTCCTTGAAACACGTGTACAGCAGAACTAAATTTACTGTTTTTATACAAGTTTGGTATTTTTGCACTCTCTATTATGCCTGTTGCTTGTCGCACTGAAGCATGATAGAACAGTTTAATATCAATCCGTCAGTTTATTAATTTCTGGTACCAATTGCTGAAAATTATATACAAACTGATGACAAATGTGTTATTTTTCGTTATCCTCAAAAGACCTCTATATAACGTTATGCGCTTAGATTCTGTACGATCTTTTGGTCTTTCAATATTTTTTTTTTCTTTTGTTGTATTATATAAGTCGAAAATAAACCAATGGCTACTTATCTGAAGCTTAGAAAAAGCTAAATGATGAAATGTTCATAGAAAATTCATATAATTGGTTATTTAATTAATGAAGAATGAAAGAATCGATAAAAAAAACCTGCATTGTCACAACGGTAACTAGTTCCCATGTGTAATCGATTGTTTCCATGGAAACCTATGTAAACAGTATTGAAGGGAGTGGTCTAAAATGGCCTCTTCTAGATTTTGACACATTTTTTACCAATAAGATTTTAAATTGCAATTCAAATATCAAATATTTTTCCAGGTCTTGAATACATTGATTGGGTTGTAATTTTCCAATATTGAGAAGCACAATTTATGAACTTCAGTAATGAAAAAAAAGAAGAAATAATGGCGTACTACCTTTTTTGTTTCTTTATTAATTTTTTTTAATTGTATGAACGAAGTATCTGCAAAAGTGTGCTTTGGAAGTCTGATGTTTACAGGCGGCATTGATCGAAATCGCTACTATTATTACAGAACTTTGATATGTCAAGAAAATGACAAAATTATACTCCCGCAAACAAAGATTGCGGATATAGGAATCACCTTGTTCGTCCGTCCATCTGCAACACTCGATTCCTTGACAACAACAAAAGTAAACAGAGACAGCGGAGTAATCTTGACAAAGAAATGGTGCACCATCACAATTTTCATCTTGTTATCTTGCGTGAACGCTTGCATTTTATTTACGAAATGTAATTATAAGTACAAATGCATTGAATGCAATATTTTGTTGTTTAAGGGGGTAGACCTGGGGAAGCCTAAAATTTTCCACTCGTTTAATTTTCTTAATATTTTTAGTATTAAACCTACACATGTTCATGTCGACTTTCCGCAATTTTCAACAATTTTTACCGTCCCGTTTTATGTCTAGTTATCATCAAAGATACCCTGTTTCCTCATATTATTTGGTCCGTTCAAGACTTGATTGTGTTGTATAAAATTGGCTCTAATTAAATTTGTATTTGATTTAAAATTATTTTAAATGCAAAATTCTGTAGTTTAGACATGTGTGAAAGTGAGCATGAATAATAATAGTAAATTTAACTAGTTTGAACTGAAATACATGGGTGTTCTGAATAGTATAGGCTGAAATTTTTACTTTATTTTGATCACTATTGTACACTTCTTGTAAAAAATTCTGTTGTTTAATTTTCACCAAAAACTGAGAATAGAAAGAAAACTAGTATATGTAAGATATATTAAAATTTTCGAAAATTGTACCGTCGCATTTTTTCTTAATTTAGAATAAAGTAGGTAAAAATCAATAAAATTGCTGAATCTGTGCTATAAATTACCTCGCTTGGAAGAAATCTGACTTTTACATATTTTCATTATCTTTGCATAGCATTGCAAAAATGTAGAGTAAAATGCACTCATTATAAATAACTGGATGTTGGGTATTTGTTTTCATGACAAAATTAACATTTATTTGCTGTGTGGAAAAAATTTTACAATTTTAAAATTTTGATAATACCTATTGCAATGATTCTATTTGTTTGTGTAAGTAATAAAAAAAAGTGGAAAACAGAGTTATCTCCTCCTACCCCAGGTCTACCCCCTTAATCGTCGTCTAAAAGCGTGGTCCTTGCGCACATTTTCACGTGAAATGCTATTGCGCTTCATTTAAAGGTGTCAACGCTTTACACTCCAATAACATTATGGACGATATTTTATCTATCTGAAATAAAATGGAAAAAAAGAAACTGGAATTCAGTCAGCATATCTCAAATTTAAGCTTTCGACATTTTTTCTCTTATTATAATCAATTGGTTGATTTTTTATTATCGACTTCTTCAGCCAGTTTTTAGGTGCAAACTGCAGGACTATATGGATAAAAGACTGTGCCAATAAGAAATTATAATTTGGACTTAATAAAAGGCACATTTTTCTATTACATGCATTTTTCTATATCTCAATTTTACTTGGTATGTAAGCAAGAAATTTTGCATAGGAGTTAAGGGTACTCAGATTCGAGATTATACTAAATGAGGGTATTAATAAAACTATACCGAACAGAATTGTCAAGAGCAGAAATCCAAAGGACAAAAAGACAAAACAGGTTACAAACCCCCGGAGATAAACCGCAATGGTCCTGATCCAGTTGAGGTATTTCAAGAAGATGGGTCCATGCCACTGCGGATGGACTGTTCGTCCCCGAGTGTATTCACCAACCCAGTAGTTCAGTACTTCGATACTGGCCCGAAACTGATATATTTGGAAAATAACAATATTGAAATTATGAAATTTGTTTAAAACTCAGGAGTATCGCCATCATCAAAGGTTTTGTCCTCTGTTTATTTTGGATTTCAATTTAGATTCCTGTGAATATTTGTTCTCTATTAGCTGTTATGCATCTATCGATTTCGGAATAGTTTGATTTTATCTGCACTACAGAGACATAAGTTGTCAAATTTCAGTCCTTACTAAGAACGAATATTCGTCTACGTATACTCTTGAAAGTAAATTGAGGTTTGCAAGAATCTGCGTTAAAGATTGACAAGCTGTTGCTTTTGTTTTGGTAGTACATCTACTGTGGTTGTTGAGTACCTTTTTCTGCTTTCATTGTTGTACAGTTGCCCACAGGTATTCAACAGCTTGGTAGTCCATTTGGTTGGTGCCAGCAGACCCGAAAAAAAATTATTTGGGGACTTACAATTATACCTTAAATTTATAGTAAGGTTGTTACTCTGGGTATTGTCCTAATAATGATAGTTTAAGCTCATTACTGGAAATGTGTCTGGGGTATCCCTTTTGGAATTCCTATTCAGATTTTTGTTTTCTGAAATTGCGTGCTCCACCTGTCATACATACGTTTATTCATTCTAAAGCACAGGGTGGATTTAATCAAACAGAACTGTGCAATTTAATTCTATTAAAACATTGTCTTAAAAGGCGAACAAAAGGATTTGGAACAAGTTATAAAAAATTACTAGACCCTCTTCTTCATATACATATAAAAACAATATTGACACAGAATAAGATGACACTAAAATCATACAAAGATCACAATATGAAATAAAAATTACAATTTACATATGTTGACCAAAAATGACTCACCATGTTTTAATGTAACTAAACCTTACTAAAAGACAAATGTATAATTCTATTTCAGTACAAACCAAAGAGGAAGTATTGCAGGGACTTGTTTTTCGCGGAGGTGCGTTATCCATATGTGCAATGGCCTTTTTCCTTCTAGGTGCAATTGGAACAACTGTCATTAATCACATGTCAGAGTGGAATGCGCCTGCATTTTACCAGTTTCATACAGCTTGCTTTCTTGTCGGTATTCCGGTGAGTCAGACTCAGAAATAAACGTTTAACTAAATATAGAATTAGTATATTTTATTCCGAATGAAAGATAAAGCTTCACAGTGTCAATGATGTTACCATAGGCATATGTACAGATTTTTTTTTTTCATTTTTACCAATATTAAAACAATAAGCGAGAGTGGGAGTCCTTTACTCTTAATTAATTATTGTAATCTTAATTATTTCATGTGCATTTCATGTTTTTCAGATATTTGCACTTTGCATTGCACAGTATTGACTGCACAAAGCGGCTTCCGGAAATCGACAGGACAAAATCAGACAAAATGTAAGTAAAATAATTGTTCTAAGTTGAAGAATACCACAATCTCAGAAAAAGAAAATGATAAACAGAGTATCTAATACATAATTTAATATGGGAAACATTAATTAATCCCATAGTAATTTGATTTTCAAGAATACCTAAGATTGCTAATCATGTGGGATATGACGTTTCATTTTTAACTATTTATTTTTGTCAAAAAAGTTACGAAAAAATAATATTATGCTGTAACTAAAGCGTTAAGAGTTTGATGAGATTTTTTTCACACAATGTTTTAAATAAGCAATGAAGGAAAATGGAGTAAAAGCAAATGAGACAAAACTCACAAATATATTGGAAAAACAAACAATGGAACAACTCTTTTATTGTTTTTGTTCATCTTGATGTCACCATTGGGCCTTCAACAATGAGTTATGCTCATACCTTCCAGACGCCCCCTAGGACTGGTTTGAGCGAAATTAATTGCTGGATGTCGAGAAGTGCTGCATCCATAACTTCTGTATTTTATTATTTTTACATAAAATTTGAATGGCTGTACATATTTTCTGCACATCTTATATACATTGCAATCATGTGCAGATCATTAATATGCAAGTTTAATTTTATGTCTGTTGACGATATAGCATCCATGGCTAGTAAAAGAATGGATGTAGCATTCTTCGACTTCCGGTAAAGAATTCCGCTCAACTAAAACTAGTGTTAGGGGCCGTCTTGAACTTACGATTAGGTATTGTTGAAGGACTCAAGTTACGCTCTAACTAAAGAAGATATTGTTACAATAAAGGGTAGTTCAATTGCTTACTTCGACCATCTGTTTGTAGGGGGACTTTATCTCATGAGCATTTACTCCATATCCTTTCAGTTATTATTGCAGTAACGCCGGTAAAACATATTAATATTACGTTAATGCTATACATTGTGAAATGTTTACAATCAATAGTCCAGTAGTTATGTTGTTTGGTGCTGGACCGAGGACTGATTGATTTATTTGGAAACTTGCAATTTCAAAGATAGAAAAATCTAAAGAGTATCTTCCTCGTGTAAAGAACTCCCTACATATTTTTGCCCTTTGTTAACGTCCAATCTGTATATACGACTTAATATCACTTTGTCTTTTACCATTGACTTTGGAATTACTTTTATTATAACTAGGCTCTGCTGTGGTGCTCTTAGTCCCCGAGGACATTCAACACTCCAGTAGTCAAAACTTGGGTGCTGTCCAAACTTTGATCATCTGGAAACTTGCAATATCTAAATTTTAGAAACTAAGGAGTATCTCCCTCTTAAATAGCTTCGTCGTAAACTGTCTCTGTTTTCCTATCTAGATCTTTTTGATAATTTGTGCTCTATCAAATTTCAAATTTTAAAACCCCGCCATACGTATTGGCGAGGTATTATGTGATACCCTCAGTCGTGTGTACATCCGACAGTTTGTGCGTCCGGCCGTCTATCCGTCCCCGAAGGTTTCCGACTGATAACTTGAGAACGAAATATCATACGGTCTCAAAACTTGGTATTTTAGTTGTTTACCTAAAAACTCGGATTTTGGGTTAAGATGTTCAATATGTTCTAGGGTTATGTCACTGAAACTTTAGAAATTTTGTGAAACAACGCTGGGTAACATGTGAGGCATCATTACTATTGTTTATTTATGGTCTTCAAAATATTTTCATTTGACCTGGACTGCAGAGGCATAAGTTATCGAAATACGGATATGCAGAAACTAAATAAACAGTAACTTCGGTATCTAGTTATATATCACCACTGGGTCGATACCTCTGCTGCTGGACTG
The DNA here is from genome assembly GCA_002080025.1 of Modiolus philippinarum. Lineage (NCBI taxonomy): Eukaryota > Metazoa > Mollusca > Bivalvia > Mytilida > Modiolidae > Modiolus > Modiolus philippinarum. The sequence continues at coordinate 18,300 of MJUU01069661.1, read as the reverse complement.
TAAGCTCCCGAGGATATTCGCCAACCCGGAATGTAGTGCTTCGGTGCTGACCAGAAAGCCATATCTAAAGAGTAGATCATTTTATCAAAACTAAGGAGTAACTCTCTCTTGCATAGCTTTCTCCTTAGCTGTTTTTGACTTCCCATTTAGATCTTTTGTATTTTTTGTGCTCTATAGGGTCTGTAAGTCTCGTCATGTGACGCCGAAAAATCACGATAAAATTGCAATTTGAAAACGTTTCCCGCCAAAATATGACGTTGCAGCATTATGACGTCCTAATTTTGTGTTTGAAACGTCATATAGTGTTGTTAAAAATGTAATTTCCGGGTACAAATTATGTGCCCGGAAGTTCCAAAATTGAACGAGACTTACAGACCCTATTAAATTTAAAAAAAAATTGGTTTATGGTCCTCCAAATATTTTGATTTGATCTGCACGTGAGGGACATACGTTGTCGTTTGGTCATTAAATTAACAGCAACTTCGGTATTTTATTCTGCTGAAGTGAAATATCCAGGTAAATCCTGCAATTTGATTGGTTACTTTGACAGGGGATATGAGACCGTTTCCCCGTGGTAGCAATATCACAATTTTTAAATGCTTTTAATAGAAAAATTACAGCCCTTCTAGCAGAATATAAAAGTTATTCGGGCTTCACAGGGGATACGGGTTCATATTCCCTGTCTGTGCCCAATATCCCCTTCGCCCGACGGCTCAGGGGATATAAAACACAGATAGGGAATATGAACCCGTATCCCTCTCTGAAGATTCCCGAATAACATATATTATTTTTTATCTACAACCCTTTATACATCTTTCTTTTATGGTCTTTCAACTGTACCTGTTTCAGTTTTTCTGCGCTGAGTAGAAATGAGGTGTAAAAATGGCCATCTACAAAACTTAAATGAAAAGTATCTCGATATAATATAATTAATGCATTTTATATTTAAGATGATCAATTTTTAATAGTAGTCAACTTAAGCTTTACTGAATAAGTATCTGTTTTACTTGTTTAATTTTTATCAAACATTCATGTAACATATGCAGTCTTTTTATGCTTTTGTCGAAATGCGCATAAACAGATTAGTTAACAGTAACTTCGATATTCCGTTATTTATTTCCTCTTCGATGATACATGTACCTCTGCTGGTGGATTGTAAGTCCCTGATGGTGGTGACCCTAAAAAACTACATGATTTTGAACATATCTAAATTTTACAACTAAGGATTATCTGCCTCATGCATAGCTCTGTCTTAAGCTGAATTTTGGCTTTTCTAGGTCTTATTGGTTATGTATTCTATATCAGCTTTTACACGTATTTCGGTTTATAGACTTCCAAATGTTTTGATTTAATCTGCACCAAAGAGACAAAAATTTTTGAAATGCGCTTTTGAGCATTTAAATCAAGTTTTTACCTGGTTTAAGAAGAGGTCATGTAATAATTGTTCAGAAAAAGTAACAAAAATTTTCGGAAAAGGGAACAAAAATTTTTGGAAAAGGGAAAAAATGTTTTCGGGAATGCCCACCAGTTTTCGGAAATATCCTTCTCCGTAAAAGTAACAGTTACTTCAAAATTTTGTTATTTATCAGTTCATTTAGAATTTCTGCTATTATGTTGCATACCTTTTATAATTTTAGATCAAATGGTTTTGGCTTATACTGTATACTGCCTTTTTCTCTCTGATTGCCGGTGTATTTGCACTCGAAAATTTTATCAAAGAATCTGAAGTTCTCGAAAATTGTACTTGGAATGACAATACAACAGGAGTAGAAATTGAAGAAGTCGGGCGACTGAAAGACATTACTGCCCTATGCATTGTTTTGGTTGTGCTGACTTTTCTTGGAATATTGGGAGTATGTGGAGACAGACAACAAGAAAAGGAAAAGCTGTTCGACAAAAATGGTATGTTTCAGTGAAACCTGTCTAAACCGAACCCATTTGGGACTGAAGATTTAATTCGGTTTAGACAAGTAGTTGGTTTAAACAGGTTCAAAATATATAGAAATTAATACAGATACAAAGGATCTTAATTAGGGCCCCGCCATGAAATGGCGGCGCTCTATAGTAATTAGCCTTTCCGTCCGCCTGTTTCTCTGTCTGTCCGTCAGCGTTTTCTATGTCGTTCGATAACTTAAGAATGCCATCACCAATTTTTATGATTTTTTTTTACTCAACGTTGAACTTGACCATAGGAAGCTCCCTTTCGTTTTTAGGAAAATCTGAAAATGATTTAAGGGGGAAAAAAATTCTATTTTAATTTGAAAAAGTGCATATTTTGATAATTAGCTCTTTGTCGTACGATAACTTAAGACTGCCTTCAAGAATGTTAATGATTTTGATAGTCAAAGTTGAACTTGTTCAAGGTAAGCTTACTTTGGTTTTTGAGGAGAGTCCGAAAATTGGTTTATGGAAAAAATTAGTTTTTATTTGAAAAATGCATATTTTTAGAAAAGAGCTCTATTTCGTGCGTTAAATCAAAATTGTCTTGAGAGATTTATATGATTTTGATCCTCAAGGTTGAACATGTCCGAAGGAAGCTACCTTTCGTTTCTGAGTAAAACCTAAAAAAAAACAACGGCAGTAGAATACCGAAGGAACAAGGGAAGCGATGACTACAAAAATCGAAGTCCAAAGACATGGCAAAAACTGTAACAGATAAAAACAAAGACAAAACAAGGACGTGAGACAGCTACAATGCACGGAAATGAAAAGATAACATTAAGAACTAAGGCAATCATAGTGTGAACTCCCATGAAAACCGGGAGTGACATCAGGTGCTCCGGAAGGGTAAGCATGTCCTGCCCGCTAGAGACACCCGTCACACTATCAGTGAGGCATATTGTGTTTTGAAAGGTCTGTTTGACTTTTGGGAAAAACTTCGTTTTTATATGAAAGAGTGCAGATTTTGAGAATTAGCTCTATGTCGTTCAATGAATCAAGACTGCCTTCAGGGATTTTTTATAATTTTGATAAGCAAGGTTGGTCTTGACCAGAAGAAGCTCCCTTTAGTTTTTGAGGAAAATCTGATCCCCATGAAATTCCACAAACAGGTTTTTGGGATACACAAGGGGGCGGCAACCTTTCTGACTTTGTCAGTATTGTAGTATTGTGCTTAAATAAATTTTCGGTTAAGACAGGTTTCAATGCCCCACGAATCCATATTGTGTATGATAAATCCATTGAATACATCTTTTGGAGCATTCTGACAAAATTTCATAAAACCTATTTATCTTGTCACGTTTGTTCATGGATAAACATAGCTAATGTTAAACATTGGAAAAATTGAGTTCAGTTTCCCGCCAAATTTTTAATCAGATATATCTCAAAATCGAGATCAGCAACCCATCAATTAGTTTACAAAAACAGGAAAACAGCAAACACCTACAATGGCCAGGAACTACAATCACATGCCACAATTTACAAGCAAACTGCACCAGAAAAACAATAATGAAAACAAGAGACAAACATAAATAACGATAGGAACTCGGGATAGCCGGACTTGGTACCGGCACCAGCAAAAGCCCGTGGTAGGGTTAAACCGGTTTATGGGTACCCAAACCTCCCCTTTCTCTATCCCGTTTCCCTATAGTATCATAAACACGCGAATAAAACCCAATACAGGTAGACTACTAACTCAATGACCACTATCTTGGAACAGAAAAAGCATAAGACAAAACGTAATTTTGAAAGAAGGGTCAAAGAGTGCTCGCCGCTAAACTGCCGGCTAGCTCAAGGAATCTAGTCTGCTGGTTTCTAACTTAAATTACTTCTTTTCGGTTTTCTAACATAAAAAAACATTAATTTGAAATCCTATTTATATTGAAATTGACAATAGAGCATTCTCATTACAAGTTCTATTATTTTTCGTTTCATATTGTCCGATAATATGTTGAGTGGCTTCAATGACCTAAAAGACCAAAACTGTAGTCTAATTTAACTAAAAGGACCAATAAGTTGCAGTACCAAGAATGAAGTCGAACTAATTAAATTTGAAAGGCTTAAATGTAAATCAGGCTGCCTTTAAGGTTCAACAATGAAGTCAAATTAATTTGCATACAAAATGTAAGCCAAAAAGAAGCGAAACTAAACTTGAAGGTCCATTAATAAAGTCTAACCACCTTAAATACAAATAATGAAGTCAAAACAACCTAGAGGACCAATAATGAAACAAACTAAACATAAAGGTCGAATTCCGATGACAAATAAACTTAAATAATAGTTTTTTCCCTCTAATTCTTGTTCGAAATAAATACTTCCAAAATGATGTTTGATGAAATTAATAAACAACATGTTTGGAAGTTGATCTCACTTGCTGATTGGTCAATCATATAAATGTCTTATGTTAGTTTCTAGAAATAGTGCAACCAGATGTTGATGAAATTAACACCTGCATCATTGTCTAGCGAACTGGTTGTTGCATTTTTATGACTAAGATATCTCAATTTATCGATAATATAATATTTTTTATCAAAATTATTATATTCAACACTCCTTTCAATGAATGGATTGCAACGATGATTGCAACACAATGGGGGCATACTTGAGACTGGAGACTTCAAATAAAATGAGTATAAATAAGAGAAACAATCTCTAACATTGTTTTCCGGTTTATTACGATAATTTCAAACATCTCGATAGTACAATTTTCACAATCTAAAATTCTCGGGTAAACCTCGAACTTTTAAATTTGAATATTAAACTATCTCGATGTGAGAAATATACGTAATAAACTAGAAACAATGTTAGAGACTATATGAACAAAATTAACAAGACGAAAACTGAAGTTAAACAATATAAAAACTTTGACCCTTTGATTATTTACATATCTTTAATTTTATTTTAGAATTCCAGAAAACAACGGCAATACGCAAGGTGTTTATACAAGCCGTTTTCTTTGGAATATATGGAATGATATTTCTTGTAATATTCGGGTTATTGATTGGGTTCACCAATTCTGAGCCTAACTGGAGCACATCTGAATGGCAACAGTTATACTATGGTGCTATTATTGCCGGATTGGTGGTAAATATTTTAAGATTTGTATGTTCTGCTACTGCTAAGTGAAATTTGCAAGTAAAAGTTTATTACCTACTTCATGAAGCAGATATTATAACAAGAACATTCTAAATATGCTGGAATTAGCAGGAATTAATTGCAAAACTACAGTATGGTTTAAAAAAGTCGATACCGAATATTATATCGTATAGGGAGTAATTTTCGCGATTGCCAAATTTCGCGATTTGTTGCCAAAAGAGGGTATTTTAGCAGTCATCAATTTTCGCGAATAGAAACTTGTGACAGGGAAAACATGTATAAAGGTAAACTGACTTTAATTTCCCGAGTTTTTATTTTCGCGCTTCCAGAATCCTCGCGAATATAGCGAAAATTGGAACCTGACGAAAATTACCCGCTGTACGGTATCCGTATTGCGGAAGAAATTCCATATTTAGATGTAAATTACAGCTTCAAATGTAAACTTGCTTGAAAAGGAAAAAGAAGGGAAACTGGGAAAGTGTCAAAGAGACAACGACCCAAAGGGGAGTAATAACAACTCAAAGCCACCATAAGATCTTCAATGAATGGTGAAGAAACCCCACACCAAACGGCAGGTCGGAATTGGCCCCTAAATAAAGAGTAATTAAGTTCAGCGAAATAAACATCATCCTACAAGTACACTATAGATATATACAAAAAACACTCTGAAAAATGTTCTCAGCTGTCTATTCTGCCAGCTGATATGATATTTGTATCTTTCTCAGTATTTCCTAAAATATCGTTTGGTTCACTTAGAAGTTATCGATACCTCCTGCTTAGAAGTCATCTTATTCGTATAAGTCCTAGAGTTATGCCCCTTGTAAATTGAAATTCATGCTCAATTACCACTTTTATTTGCTAAAATTGTTATTTTTTTTAATTTTTAAGCTTCAAGCAGTGAATCAAAATTTAAATGATCCCTAATGTCTTTGCTGACATGTTAAAAAATTATGGTGTTTTTACTTAAGATGATATCAGTGTAGCATTCTGATTTTTATTTTATGTATGTATTCTCTATTGTAGGTCCTTGTAATTTCTGTTGATCTCTTTTATCTACACAGAGCTGTGAGGAAAAGTCAGAAGACCGATGTCATAAAATGTGTAGGTAATTGCAATATGTGTTGTTTGAAATATTATATTAATATGGTATTTCATAACATCATCTTCGGCATCTGCACTGAAGAGACATAAGTTGTCGAAATGCGCATATGCAGAAAGTAAATCCACAGTAACTTCGGTATTTTCTTACTTGTTATTGCTAGGTTGCATTTTTGGGCATATCCGATGTCCTTTTTTTCCATTCGAAACGAGGCCAAACGAAACAAAACTTTGCCACTATTGTTCAAGCGTGGGTTTAATTTAACATGATATTAACTTATATAGGGAGAGTTATTTACGAGATATAGACTGCCAAAGGGATTGTAAAATGGACTGATAAATGATATTATCCATAAATATATTTTCATTATGGTTATCCCAAGGATAGTCTATATCGTGGATATTTAATCATAGTAACTTTGATTAACAATTATGTTATTTTGAATACAAAACAACTGTATTGTGGATGCAATTAAACAACAAGAAAAAATATATTTTGATTCCAATTAAAGCGCATCGGTAAATATCATAAAATTTTGACCGGTCAATATCGTAATATTGACTGATAACATAAATAACATATATCAAAGAATACCACCTGACCACCTGTCAGGAAAGGTTATTAAATTCTGATATAAAGCAAAATAAAAAAAATAGTGTAAATTATGTCCATATCCTATCTAAGACTGTTGGGGCGGGGCTTAGCAGACCTTATAGCTAACTTCATTTATTAAAGTTCTTATGTTTAAAACTAAGGTCTGGAGTAGTTCCCTCCTACAAAGCGCTGTCCTTAGTTGCATTTGCCTTTCTATTTAGATTCAGTTGAATGTTTGTTCTCGATCAGCATTTGGGTTTTTGTTCTTCCAATTGTCTTTTCTTGATGCATACTGTTGGGAAATAATAGAAAGAAATGGTCCTTACACACATACTAACTTAGCGGTTACTCTGATGTTTATTTGCTCATTTGAACATGTTGAAGCTGTTGTGTAATATGAAACATTATATTTCTGTGTGATGATCCTTGGAAGATCTGCTCTGAAATTCCGTATAAAGTCGTGTTTGGATCAAAGACGGTCACCAGCAGTTACGTTTTACAACGAGTAAAATTTTGGCGTAGTATATTTCGTCACAAAGCAAACAATATGAATGTCGTAATAAAAAGACACCATGTCCTGAAGAAAATGTATTATTTTTCAATTTTATCGTTGATTCTTGTCATGTATCCAAATTTATTGGTTTGACCGCCATATATCAGGAACATTTAGATCATACACAGATTGATAAAGATTTTTATTAAATTAATGTAACTTTCACAAAACTTTTGTCATAGTTTCATTTATCTCATTTTTACAAGTTATCGATTTTTCTTATCGTACATTGTAAAATTCATAACATTTTAATTTACAAAAACTTTCTTTACAGATTTCAAAACTAAGAATGCTCCTATGGATTGGAGTGTTGGCCTTAATTTTGTGCACAGTGTTTATAGTATGTTTCGCAAATGAAACAGGAGTGCTAATGAAATGTAGGCATCACGAATCAGCTCAAACAGGACGGGTAATCAAATCTAAAAAAGATAGAAATACGTTACAAGGGTTGTCAATTGCGTGTATTGTGTTTTTGTTGATAGCCTTCTTTATGGTACTCGGTGAATTTTGTGACCGTGATAACCATAAGGAAGTACTTTTGAATGTAAAAGTTGAATCAAGTCCGCCAAAGGCCAAATCCAGAAATAAATCAGAAGATAAAGCGGGTAATCAACAATAACAGCCAACGGGTACAACCAAAACACCAAATAAAAATACCAAAGAAGCAAAACCTTCAAAGGATCAAACTAAAGCAAATGAAAACCCAAAACAACGAAAACAGCCGAAGAGAGCAACTAAAGCAGCAAGTATAAACTCCGAGCAACCCACACAGCCAAAGAGTGAAATTAAAACACAAAATGAAATCGGAGAACCTTCCAATCCAGCACAAAATGGAGGTAAACATGAAAACAAAACTACCAACCAACAAGACCAGTCAAAATGTACAACCGACGTCAGAAAAAGTGTACAGAATAAACAAGAAACTGGGTTGGAAAATGGCACAGATAGCTGTAGACTTATGACTGTTGGGATTGGAAACCAGAATAGAGAGGCAGAGAAACAAATAGAATTGCTAAGAACACAGAATGAAAGTCTACAAGAACAGAATATGCTTCTTAGACAAGAAATAGAACGAACAACACAGATACAACAGCCTTTATCTGCTCATTTACTCAGTTGGCTTTATGGACAGGGAAACGAAACTGATCAAATGATGATATCTCCACAAGTTCTACCTCAGACCTATTCAAACCTTTGCCTGCAATGCCACCACCGTCATATCACGATACAATGTCTCAAAAAATTATTTGGGTACAACCAGGAACTTCAGCATCTACCTCGACCAGCGGACAGGCACCATCTTATACAGATACAAACTCATTCAGCTGTTAGACACAACCAAATAACGACATTATGTTTCAACAGACAAATACAATCAACCTCTGAAAGACCTTACTTGGAAAACAGCAAAAAAAAAATGAAAAGAAGATTAATTGTCTTCTGGTCATGATAGTTTATACGAATTTTTGATAATTTCGTGAAGAGCAAATATAATGTAAACAAACCACCCTTTCCGGCCATTGAGATTTTGATCTCAGTTCATTGGAAATTAAGCCTGCTTCATGTTACTTTATAATCCATTTTCATGCTAAAACCATGTGATCCGGGTTTTAGGTTAAAAAATCTGATATCCAAATTGATTTCTGAATGTTTCACCGCCTTACAATCTCCTTATATGTACGTTAAGAATTGTTTATACCACAATAATACATCTTTAACGAAAGCTATAAATGTTTTAGAATAGCTTTACATTTTCTTACATTTATTATTTGAATTCAATTAGTTACAATCTATTCACAAAGGAAGTCATTCTTCACTTGTTGTAATCGATTTAGATTGATGTATTTCCCATGTCAGGTCAGATCCTAAATATATTTATCATTTGTTAAAGTTGACAACTAGGTCTTTGTTGGGGTGGGGTTTCTTATTAAATAGTTATTGATTTATTAACCAATTATATCAGGATATGGCTGAACTTTCCTTTATACTGAGTTTTATTATTTTTGGTAATTGACAAGATGTCTTAGAATGCAACTCAAACATAATGCAAATTGTTATATGAGATATCTCGCTCGCCTTCAACTTTCACTAATCCACAGACCATTTGATTTTCAGGGGGGGGGGGGGCTTGGT
>MJUU01069660.1:8671-62461 GCA_002080025.1 Modiolus philippinarum | reverse complement strand
TTTTTTTTTTTTTTTTCAATTGCGCATAAATATTTTGAGAAGATTCATTAGAAAAAATCACTTTTATGAATTGACAAATTTTATATGCTACATTTTAGAATTTGTCCCTTTTTCTTCTAATTATACAATAAATTAACATTGTACATTAGTATTTTTATGGGTGTCATGTATAAGGGCAGTATTTATTCGGGTGTGGATTTCGATCATAGTCTAGTATTTATTCGGGTACATTTTTTGGACCCTCAGCCGCACGTCCCCGTACAAAATATATGAGAGTTCCCCCCTCCCCCGGTGGTGCTAATCTGCTAATTTAAATCTTTAAGAGTGATAGTATAGAAGGGACACGGGGGAAAGGGGCTATAACCCCCTTTTAGATTTACTTTAGCCTTATTTCGTGCTTAAATCGGATTCGACCACGCAACAGTCCAGATATTTTTTAACTATACTTCAAATTTCAAACCAAAATAGATTAATAAATAAAACAAAACAAATAAATACAATTAAAAAATGGACTTTGGACTTCATCTCTTATTTTTAGTATACTTTCATGAAGATACCCTCATAAAACCGATAGATACTCAATTTTTATCCAACATAGACCTGAAATTCAACGTGACTTTAAAACCGCCACATTGAAACAACAGTTGGGTGCCTGCTAGCAGTCTTATGAAGTATCTGAGACAACCCTTGTTCAAGGTTTAAATCTAATTCATTTAGACATTCTCTTTGTTCATCGGATCTTTATGTATATGAAGGTGAGAAACACGCGTATATGTTCCGAATTATTGTGATCTTGTAGATACTATCCGTTTGAATCAGATGACAAAATGAAATACAAATTTAAATTTAATGTGACTCGAAGGAATCAAATGGTCATTTAGGTTCAGTTCACTGGTGGCTAATTATTTGATATATATTTATCATTGTATATTTTAGAATATTCTCTGAAACTCTTCATAATTTAAATCAAGCAGGCGGTATCCATGAGTAAACAGATTTTAAGAAAAGGAAGATAATTTTTTTGTCATTTCAAATTGATGTTTCAACCAGAAAAGAAACACTGTCCAACTAGCTCTTTTATAAATATACATTTAAAGTGGGGATTTATCAATCATTCTAGTATGACGTCCCTCCAATTCTCGGTACTACCAACATATTCTCAAGGTAGTTTTATAAATTCCTTCCAATTTTTGGTAAAACCAGCATATATTCACGCTCAAGGTAACGTCATAGACAAACCACAGAACTTTGAATAATGTCATAGAGAGTATCAAGCCGGTGTTTTACCTTACCAGAAACCAAAAACTTCATATTTTACGGGGTTTGGTGGCGTTTTCATACACCAACACTAAAACAATTTCATCTACCTAGAGCCATTTAAGTGTCAACGAAATAATCCATGGGAGCCTGAATATACACTGATTTAACATTGGATTTGCTCTTTAAGCCTATATTTTGACCCGTGGTAAATTCAGTATATATACAAGATACCGATATTTTTTTCTTAAATCAAGTAATTAATATTCAACTGTTAATACTCAGAAAGATTGTTTTTACTCAAAACAAGTATCATTTAGTAAAGCATTTGACAAAATAGCAATTCAAATGCATTTAAGTAATAGGTAAGTAAAACACATATAGAATAAGTAAAAACCAATCATGCATAAGTAATCAGTAGTAATTAATTACTCAGTAATTTACTTAAAATGAGGATCAAACTATTACTAAGTAAAAGATTTTTTTAGAGTGATTCTCACATCTCCGGCATATGGCGTGTACATTTCACAACTCATTCGCTATTGCCGTGCCTGTAGTTTGTACAGCGATTTTGTCAACAGAGCGAAAATACTGTCTCAAAAACTTATATATCAAGAGTATGTTCAGTCACTGCTGCAATTGTCACAACAGAAGTTTTACGGTCGTCACCACGACTTGATAGACCATTACTGTGTTTCTGTTTCACACATGAGAACAGATATCTTTGGGTAGATCCAGAGTCTGTTACCGGACTGACTAATACTGACTGTGACAAAACTGGATTTTTCACTGGCAGTGTGACGGGTGACACGCGTGAAGCAGATCATGCTTGACCTCTCGGAGCACCTGATGATACCTCAGTTTTAATAGGAGTTAACACTGCTAGTGCTTTAGTTTTGTGGCGTTCTTGTTCATTTTTGTTTATTGTTTTGTCTTTGTCATACTCTCTCAATTCCTGTTACTGTGAATTGCCATGGTTTGGATTTATGATTTTAGAATTTCCCCTTTCCTCGATCTTGCTTCGGTATTAGTTTGCCGATGTATTTTTAGTAATGATCCGACCGGTATTATTCCATGGAGATATATAGGGGAATACGTGTCTGATTTATGATATTCTTCTTTTTATTGAAGAAAATTCGCTTCCACGATGATTTTGAAAAGGTTTGAAAAGGCATTTGACTCTATATCCTGGAAATTTGTAAAAAATTATTTTGTTTTATTTTAGGAACCCTGTTAAAAACTGGATAAAAACTTTCTATTCAGATATAGAAGAAACTGTGAAACTCAAAACTGCTTTCTTTAACGATTTTTGTAAGTAGAAAGAGGCTGAAGAGGACCCTTTATCTCCTTATATTTTCCTTCTTTGTGCAGAAATTTTGGGAATCAATGATGATATCACAGAATTATACTTTAGTAAAATTAGTAAAATAAAACTCACTACGCAGATGATAGATAGGGTTTGCATATTAATTTGGAAAAACGGAGGTAGTATGAACTGGTAAGAAAAGATACAGTAGTGATACATGGGTGTCAAGTTAGGATTTGAAAAGGGCTACAGAAGATTCACATTATTTGGAATTAAATAAAAATTGCAGAAATTGAAGGAATTGACTATAGTTCTTGGGATGGAATAACCCCACTTGCACCACCCCACCCCTACTTCCCAACCCCACTGATTTTTTTAAGTCCGCTTCCATCCCCTCTTCAAAATAAAACATGCTCAAACGAGCATAACCTGCACGCACTGATGAAATAGGGCCTAACTTCCCAAATAATCGGGAAATTTCGTTTTTCGTTCAAGTTTTTCTTTCAGTTGCTTCAAATTGTTGCCAAATTGTTCAAAACGATGTATAAAACAATTGCTTTTGATATGAGCTTTAAAATTTGCCGGAATTTGTAGTTTCTATGCGCAATACGTTCCATAGCGCCTAATAACGTACCCCTACCCCTATGAAATATTGACGAACAATTTGATATTTGCATTGAAATTGCGTAAGTTTGATTGTCTATAGAACCCGAAGTGTATCTCAATTCCAAATTCAGATTTTTTTTTATAGTTTTTCAATCTATTTTCTTGAATATAAGACATGTGAACATGGTGTTAACATATTTTTGCTGACCAAAGCTTTATTTTCAAATAGACCAAATAAATGGATCGTCGAATATTTTCGTTTTTTATTTCTTTTGCTTTTTTATTTTTTAGTAAACGAATTTAGAATAGGTATCAAATGACAGCTTATCATATTTGGTTTACAACTATTTACAAATAATGGTCATTTTAAGGAAAATACATACATCAATAAAACTAATCCCTTCCCCATCAAATTTTCTCTAAAATTGTCAATTTGTTTGTCTATGTTCGCTTACTAATAACCGAAGCACGCAAAATGTGTGTTGTAAATGACAATGTTACAAAAAATCTAGCCAAAAACCAAATTGAATATACTCAATGACCCAAAAGCAAAACAAAGCATACTTGATTTGTATGAATTTTATGGTTAAATAGACACATTTAAAGAAATATATCCAAAAACAAAACGATTTACATGGCGAAATTTACACCATTTAAACAGGGCAGATTGACTTTTATTTTGTATCAAAAATTTTTATCATAACGTACAGGATGTCGAAATTCAAAACAGTACAAGATCTGATCATTCTCCTGTTATTCTAAGATATGGATTGAATGATTTTTTTCATAGGAAGAGGCCTGGGAACATTCAATGATTCATTATTCTATGATATGGAATATCTGAAAATTGAGAAGGATATCATTTATTTGTTCAAAAGCATACTTTCTAAAAGCTAAGATATAAGGAAACGATATCCATCAATATGTTTTTGTTAAATACTCAGTTCGTGAATTGTTTACATCTCTAAGTCAACCAGCAATAAATCTGAAAAACGGAAAAGTCCCACTTTTCATGATATTTAGTGCAGAAGAGCCCCAAAAAGACCCCTTAAAAAGTTTTAATCTACTTATATGGGCTTCTGCGTGTCAGCTTCACTGCAAAACACACAATTATTTGCGTTAGACATTATCTTTTCATCATTTAGAGCCTAAATATTTTAATTTTTTTCTTAATTTAAAGGGGGAGGGGTGCTAATTTTGGCATTTCGGATCCAACAATAAGTCTAACTCTAATTTTGTTTACATAATGTGTTGCTCACATATCATAAATCATTATTGCATTGGCAATTATTAGATATATATTAAAATTTGTACGATCCAGAAGTAAAAAAGTCGAAATTGTGAAAATATTTAAGGTTCCTAAAAGTTCCATTTTTCCAAGATATTATACCGAAAATCAAAATTTTAAGTGCTTAAATGGTTTATTTTCAGAATTGTATTACAACTGATAAATTGGGCATAAAAACTAGATCAATTGTTGAGATTTATTTATCAGAAAGGAATTGACAGCTTAAAAATCCTCATTCTTCCAATTTTTTGCAAGGACAGGGGTACATTTTTTGCATCCCCAGATTATAAAAATGGCGTGAAGTGGGCAAACTTGTGTTCATTGTATGTATATTAAATAAACTTCAATTTAGTACCAAATTTCAGTACATAAAAATTATGAAGTTTAAAAGATAAAATTAAGATTAAAACTAAAATACAAAAATTTTGTGTGATGTACTAAAAAAGTGGGCCTATACTGTATATGCGTGAAGGTTATACTCGCATTAACATGTTTAATTTTGAAAAGGGGATATAAAAAGACTGAAAAATCGGTCTGTATCATTAATGGGGGTGCACGGAAAAAGATTTCAGCCTATGGACTAATGCAATGAGTGGAAGGATTTGAGAGACCCGAAATTATTTTACAAAGTTAGAAACAATTTTTTTTTTAAATGAAACTATCTAAAAATTGTAAACACAAATGAGGTACAATTACTGATCAAGAAGATTTTTGGAGAGAGGCAAAAAATGTTATGGAAATTTGTTTAAGAAAAAAAGAAATTATTCGAGTACTCAAATTGACATGGAAATACCTTAACGAGAAATCCCGAAATAAGATTATATAATGACATTAAAGCTTGAGAGAGAAATTAATTATGATGGATTAACATCTGATATAAATAAAAAGAAAATATAATAGTAAGGATCACATGGTTTGAAGAGAGAGTTTTTCTTTTCTTGTTTGTTTTGTTTTGTTTTGTTTTGTCGTTTTGTTTTTTTTGTTGTTTTTCTTTCGTTTGTTTGTTTTTTTTTTTGCCAAATTTAGGATAATTTGTCCTCGAATCCATTAAGGTCAAATATCTGTCACGCAAAAACAGGGGATAATAACTTATATTCTGCTGAAGTGAAATATCAGGGTATATCCTGCGATTTGATTGGTAACCTTGACAGGGAATATGAGACCGTATCCCCATGGTAGCCAAATCACAATATTTTAACGCTTTTAAAAGAGACATTTTAGCACTGCAACCTGAATGTAATAGTCATTCGGGCTTCACAGTGGATCCGGGTTCATATTCCCTGTCTGTGCTGATATTAACACATACAGGGAATATAAAAACTCACTCCTGTCAAAAACTCCGAAATAGCATATAGTATTCCATATAGTATTCGAAAAGGTGATAAACCAAATCAGTTTATGAAGAATTTGCGTCAAATCTGTCTATTAAATTAAGCATATTAGCTTGCTTCAAGTTGTATAATGAAGAATGAAGTTGTATAGTGTAGAATGAAGTCTGTTTAATGTAGAATTTGAATGAAGAATGAAGTCTGTTTAATGTAGAATTTGAATGAAGAATGAAGTTGTATAATGTAGAATGAAGTCTGTTTTAGAGCTGACAAGGCCCAAAACAACATCACATCTGCAAAAGACACCACATTGACTGCTTAATGGAGGAGATGGGCATTGACATTTCATTTGGCAACTCCACATACTACCTCTCCACCATACCAAGGGAGGACATACTGAACAATCACAAATCAGTATTGTCTTCCTCTGGTATCAGTTTGGGTGAAGAGAACATCAACCTGCCTTGTATCTACTAAATTACATAAATGCCCTTACAAACAGAGATACGTTGCTGGGTCTGCCAAATGCACAACAAAACCCCTTTCTAAGCTCATCACTTCATTACTTACTGCAGTCAAAGATGACCGCAAGATATATAGTGATAAAGTATACTCAACAAATGGAGTGAATCGGATGTGGATTCACAGAAACTCAAAAGACTAATTAGAATATCTATCTTAAACTGAACTCAACCACTGCAACAGTGTCAAAACATTTGATTTTTCTACTCTCTATACTACTCCGGGACTTAATACATCAGCCTTTCTGTACTATAAAGGGTGAAAGAAGATATTCATATTTAGTGATAGGTAAAGATGGGGCCTAGTTTGTTAAATATCACACTGATTCACACAAAAAGTACACAGAGGAGGATGTCATTGCAATGCTGGAATTCTTAATTGATAACATATTTGTAAAATTTGGAGGACAAGTTTTCCAGCAGACAATATGGATACCACTTTTAGCAGATTTGTTTCTTTATTCGTATGAAGCCAGGTTCATACAAGGGATAGTTCAGAAAAAAGACAATAAGCTAGCCAAGTTCTTGAATTTCAGTTTCCGTTATATTGATGACGTTCTTTCATTGAACAATCCCCAATTGAAGGATAACCTTCGTCTTCTATACCCAAATGAACTCAAAATTAAAGAGACCACAGATACATCATCACCATCATACCTGGACCTATCGGACGTTCAAGTGATTTACGATTCGATTCTCACTTACTATACCTCTACATTGACAACTCTGGACGTCTGAAAACAAAACTTTACGACAAGCCTGAAGATTTCGACTCTCCGATAGTGATCTTCCCGTTTTTGAGCAGTAATATCCCTCTAAAATAATATTACTTACAATTGTTTAAAACAAGTAATCAATTACTCAAAATAAGTAAATATTTAAGTATTTAAAGTTGTCAGAATCTTAAGTAATTACCAATCATGGCTAGTAATACTTAGAAATGAATTACTAAGTATTCCAATTACTTACTAATGAATTTACTTATTTCTTTTAGTAAAACGGTTTCTTAAATTAGTATGAAAATAAGTAACTATAATACTTGAAAATAAGTAGTGAAAATACAAAATCTTGTATTAATTGAAACTGAAACAAGTAATGAAATTATTTATTCCACTCGTAGGTTGAGTAATTGTTTTACTGAAATGAGTATTTTTGTACACAATACTAGTAAATTATTTACTTTTTTCAGGTATTCAATCAAGTAGGACCATTACTTATTACGAAGAAAACAAGTGCATTTAATGATTACTAGAATAAAATCCTATAACTACTAAAACAAGTAATAAATTTACTAGTTTATGTAATTGGAATAAGTAATCTTATTTTCTTTTACTTTAATCAAATACTTTATTGTCATTAAACTAAATGTGTTTGTGACAAACTACAAAATAACTTCAACATTTCAATTAATATTCAGCAATGAATTCAAGTAAACACTTTAAGAGTCTTATTACTCTGATGTGAGTAATTTGGTTACTCAATATTGCAATGTGTAATATAACAAGTAAATCAATCACTTTTGGAGTGATTGAAGTAATAGATTCCTATGTGAATACTAACGTCGAAAATGCATGCATTTAATTTCTTACCTTTATTGACTGTTTAAGGGCCTAAATGAGTTGCATATTATTGTACTTTGTTCAAAAACTAATCAATACTAACAAATATTAAGATATAGCACATAAATAGTTTTCAGAAGAAATACAAAATCTATTTTCTTTCTGTTTGTCTCAAAACGGCGTCTTATTGCACTGAGGATTCGTAATTTCCTGTTCATGCCGAACACGACGAACCTGACAAAAATAAACATGAACAATGCAAAACTGAAAGCATCATATCATTATTTTCAGGAATGACTCTAAAAAGTTTTAACGGACCTCAAAATCTAGGACAAGAAACAAGACCAATTAGCATGATTAGTGTTGAACATACATGCATTGCTAGTATAAATTTGTTTTTGTTTATCGCAATTTTTATGTTTTAAAGCATATTATATATAAATAAAATAAATAAATAAATGATTTATACTGTATGTAGAGACCCACTCATTCGGGCATGATAATTCAAAATGAATAAATTACATTTAATTATTATGTTTTAAAGCATATTATATATAAATAAATAAATTATTTATACTGTATGTAGAGACCCACTCATTCGGTCATGATAATTCAAAATAAATAAATTACATTTTCACATTGAACGCTCACATGAAATACATGATTAGAGTTTACAAAAATCAAGGCGTGCACGGTTTAAAATATTTATATTAAAATTATTTGTTTTAGCAAATAAACATTTTAAAGTATTTACTTATAATCACAGATGTTATCCATATAAATGTTTAAACTCTTCACAAAGTATAAATATAGTAACTTACTGGACATTTTTAAAGCGCACTGATTAAGCGTCCTCCATTCACACAATACACAACATGTACAACAATTTCAAATCTGACCTTAATTACAAATATCTGAATTATTTTTCAAACATATGGGTCATATAATTACAAGGATGTGTTGATTTAGTATCAATATATAAACAAAAATATTTAAACGTTGCAATTACACTATATTTTATAGAAACCCCTATTACTTTTTTTAATTAAATTTAAAAACCACTGTAAAGTGCTAATCCCGCATGGGTACCTTCCTGGAGGGGGGGGGGGGGGGNNNCACTATATGATGAGGTAGGGATGAGCCGCTGGAATAGGTACCTTTTTCTTACTACAGATTATATGATAAGAGTAGTAAATTGTGATGAAAATATGTGATAAGGTAGCTATATATAGGGAATTTCAGATGAGATTATGTGATATGGTCAATTTGTTGCATTTAATCAGATACTAATTAGCATTTGACATATCTACATTAATAATGTATTAAACCATGTGTAATTTTCTACTTTTTGATTGAAATAAAGAATTTACAGTATTCACCCCAATATATGACAAGGTATACTTGTCTGCTTAATATATGATTAGGTTTACTTTTCTGCTAAAAATATGTGATAAGGTAGATGTTTTTGCGATTCTTAATATATGATAAGGGTGGGGGTCATGATGTGCCAGCGGCTCACCCCTACCAAAAATCATATGGAGTNGCCCCCCCCCCCCCCTCCAGGTAACTTCCTTTTATATATATTGGTATACGGGCTCGAGATACGGGGACGTGCGGGAAATTTTGGTGCTTATTTTACAAATTCTAGTATTTATGTGATGCTCATTTTTCCCCTTTTCATATTTATTTGGGTCTATTTTCAACACATCTGGTATTAAATTGTTTTTTTTCAATTTCGCATAAATATTGTGAGAAGATTCATTAGAAAAAATCACTTTTATGAATTGACAAATTTTATATGCCACATTTTAGAATTTGTCCCTTTTTCTTCTAATTATACAATTAATTTACATTGTACATTAGGATTTTTATGGGTGTCATGTATAAGGGCAGTATTTATTCGGGTATCGATTTCGATCATAGTCTAGTATTAATTCGGGTACAGTTTTTGGACCCTCAGCCGCACATCCCCGGACAAAATATATGAGAGTTTCCCCCTCCCCCCGGGGTGCTAATCTGCTAATTTAAATCTTTAAGAGTGATAGTATAAAAAGGACACGGGGGAAAGGGGCTATAACCCCCTTTTAGATTTACTTTAGCCTTATTTCGTGCTTAAATCGGATTCGACCACGCAACAGTCCAGATATTTTTAACTATACTTCAAATTTCAAACCAAAATAGATCAATAAATAAAACAAAACAAATAAATACAATTAAAAAATGGACTTTGGACTTCATCTCTTATTCTTAGTATACTTTCATGAAGATACCCTCATAAAACCGATAAATACTCAATTTTTATCCAACATAGACCTGAAATTCAACGTGACATTAAAACCGCCAACATTGAAACAACAGTTGGGTGCCTGCTAGCAGTCTTATGAAGTATCTGAGACAACCCTTGTTCAAGGTTTAAATCTAATTCATTTAGACATTCTCTTTGTTCATCGGATCTTTATGTATATGAAGGTGAGAAACACGCGTATATGTTCCGAATTATTGCGATCTTGTAGATACTATCCGTTTGAATCAGATGACATAATGAAATAAAAATTTAAATTTAATGTGGCTCGAAGGAATCAAATGGTCATTTAGGTTCAGTTCACTGGTGGCTAATTATTTGATATATATTTATCATTGTATATTTTAAAATATTCTCTGAAACTCTTCATAATTGAAACCAAGCAGGCGGTATCCATGAGTAAACAGATTTTAAGAAAAGGAAGATAATTTTTTGTCATTTCAAATTGATGTTTTAACCAGAAAAAACACTGTCCAACTAGCTCTTTTATAAATATACATTTAAAGTGGGGTTTTATCAATCATTCTAGTATGACGTCCCTCCAATTCTCGGTACTTCCAACATATTCTCAAGGTAGTTTTATAAATTCCTTCCAATTCTTGGTAAAACCAGCATATACTCACGCTCAAGGTAACGTCATAGACAAACCACAGAACTTTGAATAATGTCATAGAGAGTATCAAGCCGGTGTTTTACCTTGCCATAAACCAAAAACCTCATATTTTACGGGGTTGGATGACGTTTTCATACACCAACACTAAAACAATTTCATCTACCTAGAGCCATTTAAGTGTCAACGAAATAATTCATGGGAGCCTGAATATACACTGATTTAACATTGGATTTGCTCTTTAAGCCTATATTTTGGCCTCAACTACACTCGGTGTGAAAACCCGTGGTAAATTCAGTATATATACAAGATACCGGTATTTTTTTCTTAAATCAAGTAATTAATATTCAACTGTTAATACTCAGAAAGATTGTTTTTACTCAAAACAAGTATCATTTAGTAAAGCATTTGATAAAATAAGTAACTCAAATGCATTTAAGTAATAAGTAAGTAAAACACATATAAAATAAGTAAAACCAATCATGCCTAAGTAATCACTAGTAATTAATTACTCAGTAATTTACTTAAAATGATGATCAAACTATTACTTAGTAAAAGATTTTTTAAGAGTGATTCTCACATCTCCGGCATATGGCGTGTACATTTCACAACTCATTCGCTATTGCCGTGCTTGTAGTTTGTACAGCGGTTTTGTCAACAGAGCAGAAATACTGTCTCAAAAACTGATATATCAAGAGTATGTTCAGTCACTGCTGCAATTGTCACTACAGAAGTTTTACGGTCGTCACCACGATTTGATAGACCATTACTATGTTTCTGTTTCACACATGATAACAGATATCTTTGGGTAGATCCAGAGTCTGTTACCGGACTTACTAATACCGACTGTGACAAAACTGGAGTTTTCACTGGCAGTGTGACGGGTGACACGCGTGAAGCAGATCATGCTTGCCCTTCCGGAGCACCTGATGATACCTCAGTTTTTATAGGAGTTCACACTGCTAGTGTTTTAGTTTTGTGGCGTTCTTGTTCATTTTTGTTTATTGTTTTGTCTTTGTCATACTTTTTCAATTCCTGTTACTGTGAATTGCCGTGGTTTGGATTTATGATTTTAGAATTTCACCTTTCCTCGGTCTTGCTTCGGTATTCGTTTTCCGATGTATTTTTAGTAATGATCCGACCGGTCTTATTCCATGGAGATACATAGGGGAATACGTGTCTGATCTATGATATTCTTCTTTTTATTGTAGAAAATTCGCTTCCTCGGTGATTTTGAAAAGGTTTGAAAAGGCATTTGACTCTATACATTTGTATCCTGGAAATTTGTTAAAAACTATTTTGTTTTATTTTAGGAACCCTGTTAAAAACTGGATAAAAACTTTCTATGCAGATATAGAAGAAACTGTGAAACTCAAAATTGCTTTCTTTAACGATTTTTGTAAGTAGAAAGAGGCTGAAGATCACCATTTATCTCCTTATAATTTCCTTCTTTTTGCAGAAATTTTGGGAATCAATGGTGACATCACAGAATTATACTTTCGTAAAATTAGTAAAATAAAACTCAGTACGCAGATGATAGATAGGGTTTGCATATTAATTTGGAATAACGGAGGTAGTATGAACTGGTAAGATACAACAGTGATACATGTGTGTCAAGTTAGGATTTGAATAGGGCTACAGAAGATTCACATTATTTGGAATTAAATAAGAATTGCAGAAATTGAAGGAATTGACTATAGTTCTTGGGATGGAATAACCCCACTTGCACCACCCCACCCCTACTTCCCAACCCCACTGATTTCTTTAAGTCCGTTTCCATCCCCTCTTCAAAATAAAACATGCTCAAACGAGCATAACCTGCACGCACTGATGAAATAGGGCCTATTTTAAGACCCAACTTCCGAAATAATCGGGAAAATTTCGTTTTTCGTTCAAGTTTTTCTTTCAGTTGCTTAAAATTGTTGCAATGTTGCCAAATTGTTCCTAGTTATAAAAACGATGTATAAAACAATTGCTTGTGATATGGGCTTTAAAACTTGCCGGAATTTGTACAGTTTCTATGCGCAATACGTTCCATAGCGCCTTATAACGTACCCCTACCCTATGAAATATTGACGAACAATTTGATGTTTTCATTGAAATTGCGTAAGTTTGATTGTCTATAGAACCCGAAGTGTACCTCAATTCCAAATTCAGATTTTTGTTTAGTTTTTCAATCTATTTTCTTGAATATAAGACATGTTAACATGATGTTAACATATTTTTGATGACCAAAGCTTTATTTTCAAATAGACCAAATAAATGGATCGTCGAATATTTTCGTTTTTTATTTCTTTTGCTTTTTTTATTTTTTAGTGAACGAATTTCATTTAGAATAGGTATCAAATGACAGCTTATTATATCTGGTTTACAACTATTTACAAATAATGGTCATTTTAAGGAAAATACATACATCAATAAAACTTATCCCTTCCCCATCAAATTTTCTCTAAAATTGTCAATTTGTTTGTCTATGTTCGCCTACTAATAACCGAAGCACTCAAAATGTGTGTTGTAAATGACAATGTTACGATGAATTATATAATATATTCAGTATTTTTGCAGCCAGTTGTTGACTTAAGGATGAAGTAAGGTGAGGTTTTTGCAATTTGTAAAAGTCATTCGGATTTCTCTGATTTTAACCATTATAACTATGTAAAATATTTTGCCCCATCACACCCAATTTTCTAGTCATCAAAGTTCTCAGGAGCTCATTTCATATTGGATATTTGTTCTCTTTCAGTTTTTAAATATCTTTGAGTTTCTGGTCTTCTTAACGGTCTTCCAAACGTTTAGATTTTATCTGCACTGAAGAGACATAAGTTATCGAAATGCGTATATGCAGAAAGTAAATTCACAGTAACTTCGGTATTTAGTTATTTAAGTCAGTAAGCAAAATTTTATTAGATTGCAGATTTTTCTTCCATGTGAAACAAATCAATATTGTGTCCATGCTACACTAAGGTAAAAGTCCAAGAGAGCTTTTCCCGTCATTTTTAAAATGTGAAATATTTACAAACAAGGCCCATAACCTATCAATATTTTTAGCTAACTTCAATCCTTCAACAATGCTCTTTTAACTTGGGGACATCAATTTAAAATCGTAGATTTATTTTAAATTAATTTTATCTTACCACATCCTTAAATTCTAAATTGGCCCGAAATTGATGAAAACCAGGAATTTTCAACTTCCAGATCTGTCTAAAGTTCTCTGTTTATTCGGTATATATGCTAAAAGTGGAGGATATATCTTCAGATAGGCCAATTAATTGATCTAAGTGATACATCAGTTGTCTTAAAACACTATTTAGGAAAACAAGGAGTGTATCATGTGACACTTAATACCGAAAATCTTACCCCTACCCCAACAAATTTTCCCTAAAATCGTCAACTTCTTGTTCATGTTTGCATGAAAACAACCAGAACACGCACAATGTGTCTTGTATATGACAATGTTTAATGCATGCCATTGTGATTTGGTATTTTAACAACCATTTGTCAACTAAAACTCAATATTTTGCCCAAAATTGATGAAACGTGGCTGCAATTTTTAACATTTCAGATTTGCCCAAAGTTCACTGTTAAATCGCAATATATGTCAAATCTTTAGAATATATCTCCAGATACTTAGTATGCCAATTAATTGTCCTAAGCGATACATAAGTTGTCTTCAAACAAGGTGTGTATAATGTGACTCTAAACACCGAAAATCTTACCCAATCCTACCCAAACAATTTTCCCTACAATTGTCAATTTTTTGTTTATGTTTGGATAAAAAATAAACAAAACACTCAAAATCTGCGTTCATATAACAATGTTAGACGAATTTTATCATTTTTGTGGTATTTCAAATCACACGTGTCAGCTTTAACTCAATATTTTGTCCAAAACTGATGAAAAATAGGCATTTTCAACATTTCAGATTTGTCCAGAACTCACTTTTAAATCGTAAAATGTGGCAAGTTTGGAGGATCTATATGCAAATATGCATTTTTTTTTGGTTCTAGCTGATACACGAGTTATCTTAAAACAAAGAGTGTTCAATGTGACTCTTAAAACCGAAAATCATAACTCAACCCCTACAAAATTTAACTTGAAAATCCCCAAAATATGCCTGGCTTTACATAAAATTATATATGTACAAAACCTTTCAATGTTTTACTTGTTTCAAAAGATACATTTAATTTATCGTTATATGCAATTTTAATGCACAAATGTGGGTGAAATTGGATATTTTTGGCGATTTTCGTGAAAAAGGGGAATATCCAGCATTTTAGAACTTAACCAAATTCAAAGTTGAATTGTTGAATGCCCATCAACCCTGCGCATGATCTGATTTGTGATACAGGGAGTCAATGTGTATTTTGGTGTTTGAAAATGATGTCATTGGACCTTAAAACAATGTTTAAGCTTTTAAGGTTGAAAAAAAAACGAAATAACTCGTGTTGAATATTTGTGGAAAGGGATTATATGTTTGCAATCAATGAGAGTTTAGTGGGTCTAAAATGTCATATATCGTGTAGCGTGCATTTACTCGTTTCATTTAAATTCTGTGTTTTAGAGATAGATTTTCCAGTTTTTTGGACAATTTGCGGTTATTCTATTTCTACTTTTAATAAACTCGAAATGTCACTTTTTTACAATTGCAAATTTTACAAGAAAATAAAAAAAATGTTATCAGATTAATTATCACATGTTTTGACCTATTACACTACAATTTTTTGTCACAAAGCAATTTATTATTGCTTAGGAACGCAAACCTTTATTTAATCAACCTAAAACATTCAATATTTACAATGCAGGTATTTCCGACGTTTCATTAGTAAAACAATAAAGTCGATTCAGGTGAAAATACGATATATTTAAGGCTAAATTATAGGAAATCACTAAATACCAAAGTTACTGTAAATTTATTTTCTGCATATGCGCATTTCGACAACTTATGTCTCTTCGGTGCAAATAAAATCTAAACTTATGGAAGACCATAAGCTCAAAGATGTTTAAAAACTGATAGAAAACAAATGCCCAATGTGATCTAAATATAAAGCCAAAATCAGCTAAGGACAGAGCTTTGCTTTTAATAGGAAGTGTCAGTATTGCAAAAACTGGTTTAATATAAAATATTCTTTAAGATATAGATTAAATGTTAGATTATAGGAAGTTTCAGTATTGCATGCGGACAGCGGTATGATATAAAATAAAGAAAGTGTGCCCTTTCATATATATTCATGGTTAAATCATATGAAGTTTCATTATTACGAACACCGGTATAACATTAAATAAAAAAAATTACCCTTTCTTATATATTTATGGATAAATTATTGGAAGGAGCATTATTATGGACACTGATATGATATAAAATAGAGCAAATAACTAAATACCGAAGTTACTGTGACTTTATTTTCTGCATATGCGCATTTCGACAACTTATGTCTCTTCAGTGCAGATAAAATCTAAACGTTTGGAAGACCATAAAATCAAAGGTGTTAAAAAACTGATAGAGAACAAATACCCAATATGATCTAAAAGAAAATCCAAAATCAGCCAAGGACAGAGCTTTGCATGAGGGAGATACTCCTTAGAAAATGTGCCCTTTGTTATCTATGGTTAAATTATATAAAGTTTAAGTATTGCGGACACCGGTATGATATGAAATAGAGAAAATGTGCATTTTCTTATATATTTGTTTATTACATGTACATAATAATTATAACAGTGTTAATCTATTGGATGAAAACCTGTCACATGATATTCAATCAAAAATCGAATTGACTCGCTTTTACTTTCACTTTCATTTCTCAGGTGTGCTTTAAAACGATATTGACTCGCGAAATCTATTTGAGAATCTATTTAAATAGCCAATGAAAAACAGATTTTACACGGATCACGAGACTTTCGGCCAATCAGAAAGGCTTTATCATTAGTATGTTCGGGAAGCCCAACATAACAAAGTGACAAGATGGCGTTAGACTAGCAGCAGACGTTTGCTGTTCTGTGTTCAAATTAGAATCAGTTTGCAACAAGTAGACAGCAATTTACAAATACCCGCAAGGTGATCGAAATTAAGATAATGCGATACACAATTAGGGTATGTGTTTTTGCAGTTCTGCAATTTTCGCCGCCTCAATTTCTAGAGCTTCTTCAGTTAACACAGGGATTTAGACTGAGTAGTAGTAACACAAGGTGGGTGTTGTTCATTTATTATTTCCCTAAAAGACTTTAAGGACGAAATTTCGAAATCTCATGATATAATGTCATGAAAAAATCTAAACTTTGAAAAAAGACGTGTACATATGTTGCAGAATTGAGTGATGTTCATTTAGGGCCATTCATGGGCCATTTAGGGCTTACTATATGGTGTGAGGTTCCTCACTGTGTTGACCCCTAGATGTTTTGTTTTTTGTCGTTTTAACCTGGATATGGGATGTTGTCTCCTTGACATTTACCCCATTTCCTTTCTTTTTCATATTACATGTAAAATAAATTCAATGAAAAATGTCATGAACATAAAATAATGTACTGATGGCTGCCTGGTGCATGCATCTTTGTATGAAGAGATCGGAAAGCACACAGAAAAGTAAATACAAATGTACAACTACCGTTGAAAATTTTACAAGATATGTCATCCTGAAAGAAAATTGTTGAAAAACGTTACAATTACCAAGTAAGCTGATTATTATGTAATAAAACAATTATGGGTCTTTTGTATCGGTCGATATGAGTTTTAATAGACCTAAAAATTCTAATATTAACCTCCGGCGTCGGTCAATATCAATTTTAAGGTCTATTAAAACTCATATCGACCTCATAATTGTATAATATCTATGGTTTATATGAAGTTTCATTATTGCAGACATTGGTGTAATATAAAATAGAGAATATGTGCCTATTCTTATATATTTATTATATGAAGTTTCATTATTGCGGACACCGGTATGATATGAAATAGAGAAAAAGTGCCCTTTCTTATAAATATAAGGTTAAATCATAGAAAGTTTCAATATTGCGGACACAGGTATAATATATGCTACAGAAAATGTGTCCTGTCTTGTATATTTAAGGCTAAAATGAAGGAACTTTCATTGATATGGACACTGACATAATATAAAATAGAGAAAAAGTGCCCTTTCTTATATATTTGTTGTTAAATTATAGGAAATTTCAGTATTGCAGACATCGGTATAACGTAAAATAGAGAAAAGGTGCCCCTTCTTATATATTAATGGTTATTTATATGAAGTTTCCCGGATTGCGGACACCGGTTTAATATGAAATATAGAAAATGTGCACTTTCTTATATATTTAAGATTAAATTATATGTAGTTTCAGTAATGCGGATACTGGTATAATAGAAAATAGAGAAAAAGTGCCCTTTCTTATGTATTTATGGTTAAATCATATGAAGTTTAAGTATTGCGGACACTGGTATGATGAAATAGAAAAAAGTGCCCTTTCTTTTATATTAATGGTTAAATCATATGAAGTTTCATTATTGCGTACACCGGTATTATATAAAAATAGAGAAAAGGTGCCTTGTTTCGTTATTGTGCACACCAGTATGATATGAAATATATATTTATGGTTAAATTATAGATAGTGTCAGTATTATGGACAACGGTATTATATAAAATAGAGAAAATGTTCCTTTTCTTATTCTTATTTCTTGATTTCAAAATTGAGGACTTCAAGGCCAAACCACCTGATTGTTCTTGCTCCACTTCCCCATTCAATTACAGTCCGGCTGGACACGTGATAACCGGTGACCTAGATATTATAGACAATATCAAACTACGAGAGGTTTTTTCAAGAGGTCCAAAATTCCGTGAACCCCACAATATAAACTGGAAGTACAACTTCAAACTTTTGATGGATGCAGTTGAGGACTATGCGAATACGTGGGCAAAGACAGAGAAAGAAGATGTCGAGACGCTGTCCGACTTAATCAGGTCCATTAAGTCGTTAATTGTGAATCGTATCCGGCGTTTGAAAAAAATCAATGAAATCCAGAAATCCTAGTACATTTGAAGATCCCCTCGTTAAAAAAAACGATGGGACAACCTCCACGAAAATTACGTCATTGTCCCTGCAGAAAAAGCTTCTACTGTTCGTGTGTAGGAAGCACTGTCTTGACTGTTTGGTTAAGGAGATCGGAATTGATAGTTCATCAGGAAACCCAACTTTTACTCCCACTACACTATCAAGGGAGGAGATTATTGAAAATCACAACTCAGTTTTAACATCCTTTGGCATCAAAGCGGGTGATGAAAACAATCAGCTCCCCTACATCTACTGGGTCCCTAAACTTCACATGAACCCAAACAACGGGGTCTTCCAGATGCACCACAAAGCCACTTTCTAAGCTCCTTACTACTTTATTGACCGCAGTTAGAGATGGCCTGAAAAGTTACTGTGATAAAGTCTACTCCACGAGCGGCGTCAATCAGATGTGGATTCTACAAAATTCTAAAG
Organism: Modiolus philippinarum; assembly: GCA_002080025.1. NCBI lineage: Eukaryota > Metazoa > Mollusca > Bivalvia > Mytilida > Modiolidae > Modiolus > Modiolus philippinarum. Next base: position 43,215 of record MJUU01069660.1, on the reverse strand, counting down.
ATCTTCTTGAACAGCTATCCTCTAGCAGTCTTACCCATTGCCATAGCATACAACCTTTTGATTTTTCTACTCTTTATACTACCCTGCCACACAATAAATTAAAAACAATAATTTCTGATTTGATACATCAATGTTTCTGCACTAAAAACGGAGAACGCAGATACACTAACTTAGTAGTAGGAAAGACAAAACATATTTTGTAAAGAACCACAATGAGTCAAACAAGAAGTACACGGAGAATGACGTAATCAAGATGTTGGAATTTTTAATAGATAATATTTTTGTCGAATTTGGAGGTCACGTTTTTCAACAGACAATCGGGATTCCCATAGGAACTAACTGCGCGCCGCTTTTAGCTGATCTCTTTCTTTTCTCGTATGAGACCAAGTTTTTACAAGGGCTAACACAGAAAAAACAAAAACATTTAGCCCAGTCCTTTAATTTCAGTTTCCGCTACATAGACGATGTACTTTCTCTTAATAATCCAAAATTCAAGGAATATTTACACCAGATCTATTCCAATGAGAATGAAATTAAAGAGACTAACTGACACACCTACTTCAGCTTCGTACTTAGATTTGTTTATATACATTGATGAAGATGGACGGTTGAAATCTAGGCTTTATGACAAACGTGATGATTTTAACGTCCCCATTGTGAATTTTCCCTTTCTGAGCAGCAATATACCTACCTCTCCAGCCTATGGAGTGTACATTTCACAGTTGATTCGTTACTGTCGCGCATGTAGTTTATACAGCGGTTTTTTGAATAGAGCATAAGCACTGTCCCTAAAGTTGCTTAGTCAGGGATTTGTTCAGCCTTTGTTGCTTTCATCCCTTCAGAAATTTTATGGCCGTCACCATGATATCATTGACAGATATGACGTGTCTGTGTCCCAAATAAAAACGGACATTTTCAGCTAGATTTCACGTCTTCACGGATTTGACATAACCGGTTTTGACTCAACCCTGGATTGACTCACTGATAATCTGACGGGTGCCGCTAGCGGAGCAGGACATGCTTACCCTTCCGGAGCACCTGAAGTCACTCTCGGTTTTTATGGGAGTTCACACTGTCGGTGGTTTTAGTTTTTTGTGTTGTCTTGTACATCATTCTCTATGATTTTAGTTTTGTCTTCGTTATTATGTTCGTGCTACTGGTTTGTCCTGGTTAATGTTGAATACTCAAGAGACTTACAACAGCATTTCAAATTTTTACCTTGGTACTGTTTGAGGGTTAGAGAAGTAACATGTACCATTGATTTTTATTGATTTTGTCTAATGGTTAGAAAATGGTAATTCCAATCAGCCTCAAATCAGAACTTTCAAAACAATATTTACCTCATGGATAGTAGTGACGGGTGTCGCTAGTGGAGCAGAACATGCTTACCCTTCCGGAGCACCTGATGTCACTCCCGGTTTTCATGGGAGTTCACACTATGAGTTCCTTAGTTTTTAATGTCGTCTTTTTATTTCCGTGCTTGTAGCTGTCTCACGTCCTTGTTTTGTCTTTGTTTTTCACTGTTGCCTTTTTTGCCATGTCTTCGGATTTCGATTTTTGTAGTCTTCGCTTCCCTTGTTCCTTCGGTATTCTACTGCCGTTGTTTCTTATATATTCAAGGTTAAATTATAGGGAGTTTTAGTATTGCTGACCCCGGTATAATATAGCATAAAGAAAAATTGCCTTTTCTGATATGTTTTTGGATCAATTACAGCGTGTTGCAGTATTGTGGGCATCCCTAGAATGTTGAATTTAAAAAAAAAATGTATCATTGCTTACGTGTTTGTGGCTGACTTTACTGCATCTTTCATTACTATATGACTTTTTTTTTCATTCAACTTTAATTAATTTTATACTTATATCGTTATATTGTTTATTTTTAAATTTTTTTTATATTCATTTTATTTTTTTTCTTCTTGTTTGCCGACCCTTTTCTGACATTGTCACAACAAAAGTGGAGAAACATAATCTACTGACTTTTGAAACACTGATGTCATAAATGCTGTATCATATGGAAAACAAACTGATTTCTTTTGTGAAAATTAACAGTGGATTTATCTATGTATATCACATTGTAAATTACCATTCTATTAAAGACTTGAAATTTTAAGACTCCATACGCTCATATTTTTCATTTCCAGTTCGTTTCATAAAAGTTTATAGGATTATTTAACCGACACGATGCACGTTACACGGTACACGAAACACGGAACGCGATACTCGATTGCGAATTTTTTGTATCGTTCATTGTGCAAATCGTTTGCGCTCAACGTGTGAATCATGTGCGTTCATCGTGTGAATCGTGTGCGTGTGGTAGGAATGACGAACGTTTCCATCGCTGTAGCTTAGATATAATGAATCGATATTTAATCAACCTTTTCAAGTTACATATCAAATTCATTAAGTATTTACATCTCTAAGTCAAAATAGCAACAATTCTGAAAAACGGAAAATTCCTATTTTGCATCAAATTTCGAGCAGAAGAATCATAAAGAGACCTCTAAAACGTTTAAATCTACTTAAAATAAATGGTTTTCGGTATGTCAGCTTAGTTAAATACAAACAAGAATTTGCATTAGCCATTTTCTTTTAATTATTTAGAGCCTGAATATTTTTAATTTTCCCTTCATTTTAAGGGGGCGGGCTGCTAAAATTGGCATTGGCGAACCCACACTAAATCTGAAACTGAACTTTTTTTCTCTCACAATGTGTTGCTTACATATCATATATCATTAATACATAGGCATTTAATAGATACAACATGTATACACATGTATATATATTCAAATTTGAACGATCCAAAAGTCAGAAATAAAAATTGTGAAAATATTCTAAAATTTCGTATATTTCCATTTTCAAAACTTTATACGGAAAATCAAAGTTTTATTGACCTTGGTGTGGTCTAATTTTTCAACGTTGGATCACAACTGATAAATTAGGCGTAAACACTGGATCAAATGATGAGATTTATTTATCTGAAAGGAATTCATAGTTACATGTAAAAGTCTTTTTCGTAATTTTTTGCAGGCTCATTTTCTGTATTGCCAGATAATAAAATGTCGTTAAGTGACCAAACTTTTGTTGATTGTAAAGGATCATATTAATTTAGCTTCAATTTGATACTTCTTTTTAGTACATCTAACTGATGTACAGAAAATTATGTAGCTTAGAAGATGAAATTTGGGTTAAAGCGAAATACATGAATTTTGCGTGATGTACTATAAAGTGGCCCTATACTGTCTATGCGTACAGGTTATACGTGTTAGCATGTTCTATTTTGAAGAAGGGATATTAAGGTTATTGAGGACAGCTGTCACGTGATAAAACCATAAAAATGGCGGAAAAAAATTAAAATGTTCAGAATGGAATGAAATTTGACAGGAATAATACTGAGCATGTGCAAAAACGAAATTTGGTTTAAAAAATCAAAATGGCGACCGTTGCTATGGGAACAGAAAATGGCGGGAAATTTTCAAATTGCTCCAAAATGACTGAAATTTGACGGGAAGATAACTTAGCAACTGTAAATAAGAGTTTTGGTCTTTAAAATACCAAAATTGCTACCGTTGCCATGGAAACAGCTAAATGGCGGGAAAATTCAAATTCCTTCGTATATGATGAACAATGGAAATAAACTTGAAATAAGGTGAGAATAAGGAAAATTAAACACAGTAAAAGTGCTGAAAAAAGGAAAATAACTTTGATAAAAATTAAATAAGATAGAGATATAGTAGTGAAAAAATTAAATTATGTACAAGAACAAAAATTGCAGTCTCCCCCTTCATAACAAATAACGCAGACGTGATAGGAATACTGCCAGAACAAGCCACTGCTGATTTCCGTTTTATAAAGATCACTCCCTAGACGTTTGGAACAAGAAAATATGAGAAATATCAACTCATTCATTTAGTCAACGCCATCCAAAATATATCTATATACAGCATTATAGGTCATTCCGGTCAAAACGGTGGCCAATTGAAAATACAAACTACTTCCAGTCACGCATACACGCTCTTTTATCTCTCTATAGGACCACTGTGGGGTCACGTGTCGAACTATCATACACTATATCACAAAATTTGAATTTGTAGATGAAATTTTTGTATTTATGATTAACAGTAGGTAAGAAAGTATCCACTTCCGGTTTGACATGTGTAACCTACAACTTCCTGTTTTAGTCAAGTGTAGACCGTTTACAGTCATATGACTATTTTAGATTTGTATTTTTGCAACAAGCACAGCCAGTGACATCATTTCCGGTTTTTGTTCTAGTGACGGCAAAATTTTTTGAGGGGAGGAGGGCAATGTTGTCAACTTTGAATGCTTGTAGGTCTTTTAAAAGCCTGGTTTGCTATACTGATTTTTTTATATTTTAAATTTTGTATAAAGGTATATATTTAAGTAAAAAAAATTTTGAAATTTTGAATTCGGAAATTTTTCTTATTTTCACTTTTTATGTCCCTCCAGGGGGCAAAAAGGGATAAAAATCTAACCTTAATGTGCACATAATTAGGAATATTAGCAAAAATAATTTGACAGAGATGGATGTTTTTTTAGAAATACCTTTTAAAACAACAAAGACTTATAATCCAAACACTCTTTTCACAAAAACAATGTATAATTTGTTTTTTTTATGGTCAAAGGGATTGTAAATGGGAAGTCAGACCATTATTCAGGGGGAGGTAACTTTGATCCCATTTATCTCAGAGAAACACTTGGAAAGGTGGTCCAATATTTATACCAAAGAAAGGGTATATATTCATTAGTAATATATTTAAAAAAAGCCATTTTGAATTTGGGATTATTTTTGGGGTCAGGTGTCCTCACTAACCTTAAAGGACTAACAAACGGTCTGGATCATAAGTGTGTGTGTGTGTATGTATGTTTGGGGGCGAGGGTGAGCGGAAAGTGATTTCAGCCCATGGCCTACAGGACGGCGTTTACATTTTGCATTTCTTAATTGCACAGTTTGTCTCAATCATTTAAAACATATTCCAATTAAAGGTCTGGCATCCTAAAACGATATCATTTTCGTATTTTAAGGTTATATATCAATTTTGTAAGAAATCTACATCTCAACGACTACATGTAATCAGGGGAAATTCTAGAAAACTGAAAATTCCCGTTTTGTACACAAATAAATTCACAGTTAGTTCGGTATTTAGTTATTTTGGATAGAACGGCCAAATATAACTCATTTTAACAATTAAAGTCTACCAGATAGGTCTCCTGTATATCAGATAAAGTGAAATCTAAATCCAAATTTAAATAAAGCTTATATTTTAGCATTAAAAGTATTGAAAATTAGCATTTTCCCTTAATTTTTAAGGGGTTGGAGAGCTTTGTTGAGCACTTAAGTGTAATCCTTTCCTTAAATGTAATCCAATTACACTTAAGGTTTAGGACCATCCTTTAATGTAATCCCGGTTACATTTACGTTTGCAGGACCTCCCTTTATTGTAACCGATTACAATTAAGGGAGATAGTGTACATATGCCTACAATACCTACCTTAATTATAATCCCTCGGAATGAGTTTACAATTTGCAGCGGATATTAGATAAGAAAACGTGTTCCGCCATAGCATGATTATAAGTCATATTTGTTTAAAGTAGCCATCGTTACCATGGAAAAAGACGGAGAAAAAGTGCTTAGAATTACTATCGGAAATCTGGAATTATGGGCAAGTGACTGTACAGTTGCATTTTTAAATACGTTGTACAAGAAATCAAGAAAATAACTGGGAATTGGAGGTTCATGTTCATCATGCAGATTTGTCAATTTATAATACTAAAAAGTGTACTCAAATGTTAACTGAATTGTTCTTTACAGAGCTCTTAACCGAGATGAAAAAATAAACATCGGAGATCACTGGTACGGTATGAACAGAACAAAATTTGTATAGACTGTCTATATTAAAATAAAGAAAAACATAACCAGTGATTCTTTTCAAAAAAACAAAGTCAATACCATTTCCCAATAGTTTTTCATGTTTGTCTCTTGTTTCGTTTTTGAGTTAAGATGGGTTGCGTACTTGGTAAAATTTGGTTTGTGTCTTTTGTTCATTGCAAATTTTATTGTCATCGCATTTTTGTTCTAGTTTGCCATTGTCATATACCATTTTTGCAAATATTTCCGATATGATCTGAATGTATTGAGGGGGACAAGGGGTATCTTGAACGTAACTTTGAACTTCATCAAGAAAGTACATTTGTAACTACTGAAACTAACTGAAGCAAAATCTCATACGAATACCAAAGCAACAAACAAAATGAATATTCATAAAAAATAATTCATAACAGACTTTGCAATGCTATGGTAAATCTAAAGCAGACAAAGGACCCATCGAAAACAAAAACATAAATTGACATACATACAAAATGCAAATGATGCACTTGAAGTCTTTATAATGAAACAATTGCAAAATTTTTATGATTTGCCTAAAAACTTTTAGGTAGAACATTGTTTAACATTGAAATGAATTAGAGAGTTAAAAGTAGCAAGAAAATGGTTGTTTCTGTTTAAAGTTGCTCACGTTTAATATTTTTCCCTTAGATATTTTGAGTATGATCCCCCTCCTAAACAGGACTGACCCCGATGGATCCCTGGAATATAGAAATAGGATGCAGTATCCTAGGCTGTTGGGTACAACCCCTCAAAAACTAAATGTTCGTGGTTGTGCGGGAAGAATGAATACCTAACCAATCTTTCGGATTGAATGCAAACTCAGGTCCTCGTGTTGGTACAGATGCCTTGCTACCTACACGTTATAGAACCCTTGCAGCAAAATATGCAAACTCTTCTGAGTGGTCCGTAGGTGATCGGTTGCAAATTTCGATGTTTCCCTACCTTTTTGTGGCAATATACATTTTCTGCTCCCCATTCCAAATTTATTATTTATTCGTAAATTTGTTCTCGTCTTGATATACCTAAAATATTGCAAAGTAGACGTTCAACAATATCTAAATAATTGTCAGCCAAAATGGATAGTCGATGGACATTGACACGAATGCACCCAGTAATAATGACAGACACACGAAGCACAAAACATACATGCAAAACTAATAAAACAAGATGGAAATAACAAACTCCATAAAAAAACCGGGAGTAAACGCAAGTTCAACATCAACCCTTAAATGTAATACGTAAATGTATCGATAACAACCATAACCCTTTTTCACTATTCCGTTACCTGACCTAAATCAACAAAGTCAAAGAGATAAAGAGCCGATGCAGGTAGACCACTACTTATAAAATTACGTCTTGAACGGTAAAAGGATTATACAAAACCATGCAGAGAAAAAAAACCAGAGATTTGGAGCTCCTAGTATATAGTATGGATAATATTTTACGAAAGAACATGGAGTAAATGAAGATGAGACCATAACACATATGTTAACTCCAATTGCAATAATTTTAATGAGCTGTATGGCCATTTGGGAAATTTATTCCTCATTTAAAGTCATTTTCCATACATTGACTACATGACGTCACGAGATTGTAGCGAGAGGCGTCATTCGCCATATTATATTTGTCTCGCCTGCGACTTAGCAGTTTGAACAATATCTCGAGATTGTAGCGAGAGGCGTCATTCGCCATATTATATTTGTCTCGCCTGCGACTTTGCAGTTTGAACAATATCTCGATATTTTAGCATGTAAAGATGCGCTTACATTTTGTAAATTTCGAGTAGCTAATCAGAGGTTGCCTATAAAGTTGGAAGATGGCAAAATATAGAAAGAGAAAATAGAATATGTAATACGTAAATGTATCAATAACAACCATAACCCTTTTTACTATTCACCTGACCTAAATCAACAAAGTCAAAGAGATAAAGAGCCGATGCAGGTAGACCACTACTTTTAAACTTACGTCTTTAACGGTCAAAGGATTATACAAAACCATGCAGAGAAAACAATACAGAGATTTGGAGCTCCTAGTATATAGTATGGAAAATATTTTACGAAAGGATATGGAGTAAATGAAGATGAGACCATAACACATATGTTAACTCCAATTGCAATAATTTTAATGAGCTGTATGGCCATTTCGGAAATTTATTCCTCATTTATAGTCATTTTCCATACATTGACTACATGACGTCACGTGATTGTAGCGAGAGGCGTCATTCGCCTTATTATATTTGTCTCGCCTGCGACTTAGCAGTTTGAACAATATCTCGATATTTTAGCATATACAGATGCGCTTATATTTTGTAAATTTCGAGTAGCTAATCGGAGATTGCCTATAGAAGTTGGAAGATGGCAAAATATAGAAAGAGAAAATAGAATATGTAATTTATGTAGTGATGCAGAAAAAGGTAACGAATTGCACTTTGTTTTGCAGTGTAAATCTTTAAAAAAAAAGAGCGTAAACAATATTTACCGAAAATTTGTTTGTACAGAATCATTACTTTGAAATTCAAAAAGCTGGTTCAGTTTTAAAATAGAAACACACTAAAAACTTGTGTAGGTTATTAAAAATTATCAATCTGCAAAATTCTCAAGATAATTAAAATAAGTATTTTATATATTGATTTCAATATGCTTATTGTTTACTATGTATGTGTTTATTTTTAATTGCTTTCTGTACCTAATTAAGTATGTTCTTCTATGGTTTTTAGAGAATAAAGAATCTTGAATCTTGAATCTTGACAAAAAGTCGCCAAAAGTTGGACAAAGGCGAAAGTATGACGACGGCGGCGGCGGTTGCGTCGTTAAATTTTACTAAATACAGGATAGATTGACTACCTTTTATGGAGGAAAATCTTATTTGGTACAGAAGCAGTTCTTATTGGTTGGTCTTAAGTAGTACATGTCAGTCTGGCGTGTGATTTCTGTCTTTGAGCTGTTTAATGAAGGTTTAGTGACCATGTTAATTTTCTTAAGATTAGATCCATTTCTCGACATTTATTAGTGGTAGATCAAAAATATTTTGTTTGTCACTTGGTTTGGGTAGTTTATTTCATTCTGGTATAAGACGTTTGCCCTTGACCTCACTTTCACAGTCTAAAGATCAAACACTTTAAGTTTCTTTGATCAGATACATTTCTTAATAACTGAAATTGGTGTAATTTAGGTTAATTTTTGTAATATATTTCTTCATTTCCTTTGCAATCTGTCTAAAAATTTCCAAACGATCCATGTACCGACGGGCGAGATACCTATTTGGGTCCACACTTGTGAATTTACTGTCAGTGGAAACACATAAATACAACTTCATCAGAGAAATCCGGTTTGTGATCCGTTTTGGCAAGTTTCTGAGATATACAAATATATTAAGTTCATTGACGATGCGTGGAAATAGTGAGATATTTGAATTCTGGTCTTACACGATTTGAATTTTGCACCAATATTGATAGCGTCGGGTTGACACGATACTTCCCGTAGCTTTGAATCTCTGGAATTTATGTCTCTGACAAAACTGCATTTAAAAAGATTTGTAAAGATGTCGCATCGTCCTCAATATTGAGCAACAGATAGCATCATGCACGAAACTCTCTGCAGGATTTGGCAAAGAAGCATCAGGTATTTCCGTACAAATCCCAGTATCGACGAGAAACAGTCTGACCCGATAAATGAAAATTTTTATTTTGTTGCTGTATGATTGTTCTTAGAATGAAGGAGTAAGTCGGAGGGAGTCGTATCCAGATAGTGATTTTGTGATTCGAGCTAACATAAGACAACCCATCCTGGTCACCTTTCCTGTAAATGTTTATCCTGACTGGTTTTTTTATCTTCCCGTTCTTTCAGAGGGGGAAGGAGGGGTCGGATCTCGGATTCACCTGAAAATAATGACAAAATCCCGATTTTCCCAGTAAATAAATGACTTAATCCTGATCCCGAAAAATGAAGATTCCTATCCCGTTCATCATGGGTATTGTTACGGGCTAATCCCGAATCAGCCCATTGAATAAAACAACTATAATCACGGAGTCCCGAAAAAGATCCCTCCGTCCCTAATTTTTCGATTCCATTACATCCGGAAAATTTTAACCCTCAGAATAGTGTCTACAAATCTTTAACATCCTGTCTGTACATTTTCAAGCGGTTCTTAGCTACTTGATTTATCAATGGAAACGCTAGCAATCACGGTATTTCTAGAATTAAAAAAAAACAAGAAAGGGTCGCTAGAAATAATATGCATTATGGTTCTTTTCGGTATGCCTTTAATTTTTGGGTTTTAGATGCACCCCAATTTGGTCGTTTGAAAATTGATTGCAAGTAATTGGTCGCTTGCTTGAGTCTGGTTAAAATATTGTTTAAAAGTCAGAATTTCTATTATTTTCATACAATTCCTTCTACTTTTCCGTTTTATGGAATTGAAAGATTTTAGAACAATTTTACATTTCTTTTGTATAATATTTTGAAATAATTCTGAGTACTTTTTCTCCGCCCTTTTTTGTTTCCATGGTAACGATGGCTATTTAAAACAAATATGACTCATAATCATGCTTTGGCGGAACACGTTTTCTTATCTTATACGCGCTGCAAATTGTAAACTAATTCTGAGGGATTACAATTACGGTAGGTACTGCAGGCATATGTACACTATCTCCCTTAACTGTAATCGGGTACAATTCAGGAGGTCCTGCAACCATAAATGCAACAGGGATTACATTTAAGGGTGGTCCTTAACTTTAAGTGTAATCGGATTACAATTAAGGTAAGGATTACACTTAAGGGCTCAACAGTGCTTATGTCGACATTAGTATACCCTAACAAATATTTTGAACACATTTCGTTGCTATCTCATCTTATAAGATTATTGCAATTATTATAGCCAATTAAAAGATATATATTCAGATTTTTACGATCCTTACATTGAAAAGTCGAAATGTTGAAAATATTGAAAATCCCGAAACGTAAAAAAATAGAAATCTTTGGACTTCGTGGCGTCATTTTTCATTCTTGTTTCAGAACTGATGAATAAGGTACAAAAAGTACAGCAAACTACCAAAGATGAATATCTAAAAGAAATTAAAAGCCAAAAATCTTTATTTTCATCATTTTTACTTGAGGACGGGTATATTTTTTATATCCCAAGACCATGCAAAAGACGTAAAATGCCCAAACTTATATTCGTTGTAAAGATTATGAATTCGCTTCCATTTGATACCAAAGTTTTGTTTATTTCACCCATCTAAAGAAAATTAAGGAACTGAAAAGCTGAAATTTAAGTGAAAACGAAAATATAAGAATTTTAAGTGGTGGTCCTATTCTGTCTTTGCCTGCAGATTATGTTTATATTAAAAAATTTTATTGTGAAGAGGGCATATGAAGACTGAAAAAAAACGTCTAGAGGGGATTTCAGCCCATGGCCTACTACTAGTAGTTTGCGTAAATATGTAAACAGATTCTATCATAAAAGTTCATTACAACTGTATAAAATGACCAATGTCCCTTTTATGATAGAATCTGTTTACATATTTACGCAAACTACTAGTAGTAGGCCATGGGCTGAAATCACTTTCTGTGTATCTCCCCTAGACGTTTTTTTTACAGTTAGTACACACGGTAGTTAAATACCGAAAGATACATAAATCAAGGTTCAATGACCATGCAAAAACGAGAACACTAGAAGAAAGAAAACTTAAGACGTCCCTTATGGAATGTTGCGTCAGTTTACCTCAGTATCATATTTGATTTATCTTTTTCAAACATGCAAAAATGTAAATAAAACGTTTTTGACTTTCAGAAGCTTTGATTTTTAAATTAATTTGTAAATCTAAAAAAACTTAATCTGTAAGGTTATATGCTTATATTGCATTTTGCTCCTTTTGTTCGTTCATGAATCTGATATGTAAGATAAACTAATTGCGATTTTTTCAAATTGTTACAAGTTACTTTTTGAACTTTATCATATCGTTTCTCATGTAATTGTCCCCAGTAACATATATAGCACGCGATATCGTAAGCTTAATCATATTATATTGCAAATCTTCCTAACCTATTTCAACCAAATTCGACACTGTAATCCCTGTACCTTTTATACGGAAAGGGATGCTGTATATTGTATAAACTGGTAACTTGTCAAAGATAAAACATAATTTATACTTAACTGAACCGATTTAATCATCAGACAAACTGGATCAAGATGATGCATCATCCCATTCAATGAAGTTGTTTTGACTAATTTCAAACGGGTTTTTGTATCGAGGTTTTCAAAATTATTTTAATTTTGCACACTTGTTATCCCAAAATATTTGCGCTTCTTTCACTTAACCTGAAAACAACGCAAATTAAATTATCGCGAAAATTGCTCCATGTTTTACAATACATTCCTTCTTATTAACAGAATATTATCGATTAAACCAATAAAGCACTCAAAATATGTCAACGCAATGATTTTAATTACTAAAAACATCACTGAAAAAAAAAGCAATAAAATGGATGCATGTAAGTCCGGCTACGGATTTCCTATCCCTGTCTACGTTTGTCTTTTGTCTTTTTATATTTGTGTTTTCTTGTTCGTTTGACTGATGCTGTGTGGCATATGATTGTAATTTTCGGTCATTATAGGTGTTTCATGTTATCTTCTCTTATTATGTACAAAAGGGTAAACAATTGAGCTTTCATTCAGTCATGAATATGCTTATCATTTTCGGGATGTTCAAATGTGACAGTGGTCACTTTGTTTACTTGTTGACGTTTTTTTTTTTCTTTTTTTTTTTTTTTTTTTTTTTTTTTTTTTTCTTTTTTTTTGTACTGGGTATTTTATGTCTATTTATATTAATTATGTCCCCGACACGANCTCAATTTTTATCCGGCACGTATCTCGGAAACTACAGGACCAAACTTCATGAAACTTTACAGGAATGTTGGCCTACATGAGTAGATGTGCACGCTGCCTTAAAAATTTTCAAAATGACCGTCGTTGGCATTGAAATAGAAAAAGGCGGGAAAATTCAAAGTGCTCCGATTTGGATGAAACTTTACAGAAAAATTGTCTTGCGTGTGTAGAATTGATTTTAAATGGCGACCGTTGCAATGAAAATGGAAAAAAGGCGGGAAAATTCAAAATGCTCAGATTTTGATAAAATTTACAGAATGGTTGCCTGACATGTGTACTAATGATTTTTAACCTCATAATTTTCAAAATGGCGGCCGTTGCTATGGAAACAGAAAAAAGCGGGAAAATTCAAAATGGTCCAGGTTGGATGGAACTTTACAGGAAGGTTGCCTGGCATGTGAAAAAATGATTTTCAGCTCCAAAAATTCAAAATGGCAGCTGTTACCATGGAAACAGAAAATAGATGGGAAAATTCGATGTGCTATAATTTGCACAAAATTTTACAAGAAGGTTGTCTGGCATGTGTAGAAACGAATGTTTAGCATTAGAAATCTCATTAAAGCTGCTGTTGCCATGGAAACTATTCGTTTATGGGACATCTGTAACGCTCTGCATTATTTATAATTATCTATATTTATTGTTACTTGAGTAATTCTGAATAGTGAAGCCACAATAATTTTCGTCGGTACACTTCCTGTTTCGCTTCGCGTTCCGGTTTCTCTGACAAGGCTTGTTGCCCCTACGAACTACGAACTGGGACAGTCAAACATGATGGTTTTGAAACGAGCACATGGTTTATCTTTGGCTATCGCATTTTACTATGGAACAAGTGAACATGGTTATCACTATGTCTTGTAAAGTAATTGAGAACCGAACCGTCAGTCTAAAATGAACAATTAAAGAGCAATGCCGTACCGTCAGTCTAAAGGGAACAATCAAAGGACAATGGCAACATTAGAAAAACAAAGAAACAAAGACATAACACGAGCACGTCACAGAAAAGAAAGGACGCAATAAAGACAATGGGTGAGATCCGATGCATCAGTAGAATACGCATCTCCTGCTTCTAATAAGACACCCGCCTTGTTGAACATGTCAACTCTGGTAAAAAAGTCAAATCCGGCAGAGGAAAAACATACATTCGTGGCAAAGAGAAAGATATGTTGTCATCTGGGAAACAGATATCCCAAACCGGTCCACAAGATCGTTATATCGATCGTAGAACTTCTGTTTAGATGACTTCAAGTTATGGGATCAAATACCTTTGCTTAAGAGCTCTATCAAGGCAGTCACTGTATCGACCAAAGGACTTTGAATAGCGAATGGGTTGGGAGATGTAAACTCAATATGCCGGTGCTTTTGGAATGTTGCTACAAAAAAGGGGAAATTGACTATTGGAGAAGTCAAGTCATCGCGTCTTTCATGCAGCCTAGTTTGTAGGGTACCTCTGTTGTCAGTTTCGAAATGAAGGTCAGGGAACGAGGCCGATTTGGAAGAATCAGTAGTATCCTTAATTTCAAACTCTTTTTAATACATAGGATGAAGAAAATCACCAAGGCGAGGGTTGTTTAATGATAAAATATCTTTTTTATATTCTATAAAATGATATGGTGTAAATGAACATGAGACCATAACACATAAGTTTACTCCAACTGCAATAACTTTAATGAGCTGTACAGTAACTGCATGGCCATTTTTGGAATTTTATTCCTCATCAGCAGCACTAGAAACGAAAGATATGCAATCAATTATTACAAAAATGATTAAAATGCATAAAACCAAACAAAATCCGAATAATCAGTAATATCAAATATAGTTAAGGACAAAACTACAATGGAGGGAGTTAAACCTGAGGTTTTAGAATTTATAAGTAAAATTTAGATAATAGTAATTGAACAAAATGTTCACATGAGATATAATCTCGTGTACAAGTACACCATATCTAAGAAAAGTAAAGAGCATATCTTTATATTGAAGAAGCCTTTCGATGAATTCAGCCTCATGTGAGTGGAGAAACAAATCGGCTTAAAGAGGTGCACAGTTTGTGCCCATTGAAATTCCGATAGTGTGTTGAAAACGAGTCCTCCAAACTGGTTAAATATAATATCGAACAGACACTAATATTTAAAGCACTTCTTCCTCTCTATATTTTTCCTGTGATTCCGAATCTTATCTTGTTCTCTGGTTATATGTTCGTTCGCCGTGCGCATTGGAGAAGCACCTATGAATTAAATAATCTTTCAGCTGTGATTTCAGTTCTTCATGAGGAATGGTTGTATAAAGTGTGAAAACCCAAAAGTTTTTATGATGTTACAGTGTGTCAATGATCTCGATTTTATGATGTGAGGCAGATCGTTAGAGTTTTTTTTTACTATCTACATTTCATTTACACCACTTCTTCAAAAGCAAGTATCACACAATTTTTGAAGGCCTTCTTTTACGGCTGTCAAGAAAGAGGTTAATAGCTTGGAAATATGTTTTGTAGAACATTTTGAAGATCCAGCGATGAACCGTTGTTTGTATGGGCATTTGTGTAATTTTGGTACCCAGTACAAGGAGGGGAGATCGGTGTCTTTATCTTTGGTTGAAATCCCAAAGGAAAGCAAAACATATTCATGGTTATGCAATATGTCCTCCTTAGACAGAGTAGTAGCTGTGCACGCCTCACAATGTGTACTTGGATAAGAAATAAAAGATATATATAGAAACTGTCTATAAATGGAGTCAACGTTGAAACTTGCCCGCCTCTCTGGATTTGCGAATATTATCGCTTATACAGGGCCTAAAAAATTCTGGTATAAGGGTCCATAGTAGGAACCCAACGGGGTTAGAATTAGAGATATGAATATCGAGATTGCCTTCCCACCGAGAGATTTGTCTTTTTTTCGAATGTAGAGATATTATAGACAGATTACACTGTTCCCGTTATCTCTGTGCAAGACCAAAGGGAAATCAAAAATAGAGTGAGTAACAATTTTATTTTGGTTAAGTCAGACTTAAGTATATTAATTTACCGAAATTTCAACAAGCCTTCGATAGTGTTATGGTAGCATGCCTAATCTTAACCCTTAAAACCTTGACAGATGGGATTCAATTCCCATAGAATCATGAATTCCACTAGAATCAACAAAAAATTAATATTTAATATTAGAAGACTTGGACTTTGGATTATGATTGATAATAAATGTCTCGTCAGTGCAGATTACATCAAATCAATCGGTCCATAATATAACATAAAAAAGAAAAAAGAAAAACAAGGTTCTAATCTTACTAACATTAAAGCAACAATGAATTAACAAAGGAGCCAGAATTTCTTTCCTGTTATATTACATCGACATATTATACGCATTTGTTTATACATTCTAGAAGACCATTGATCAGTTAATAGATGTAAAAGTACATACACTACAAAAAGAAACAAAAGCAAAATGAAAGCAAAACAAAGATCAAACAAACAAGCAAAGACAAAAAATGTAAAACAGAAATCATATCGTATTTGAAAATATTTCTAAAGATGCAAAAGGTGTCTAATATTTTTTTTAGTTACGACGCCTTGGTCACTTATATAAGAACACAAATGCAAAGATACGTAAAAGTGAAAATGAACGTGCACCTTCATGCATCAATGCATTCGTTTGAAACTTTGCTGTCGAAAAGTGTAGGTTGCATTATTTAAACCATATATAAAGAATGCTAGATTAGATGGAATAATTAATAGACGTGTCTACAATTTAAATCTAACAATGCCATTGTAATTTACATTCTCAAAATCATCTGCCCGACAGATTTATTTTGTTCTGACCCATCTAATCTAGCATTCTGTTAAATTTAAATATAGAATCCAATGTTTCAATGTTGACAAAATAGCTTTGCAAATTACAGGTAGGACAATAACGAATTATTGTGAAATGTAAAGGTCATTCACCGGGGCTGTAGGAATAGTACTGCTAAAATTTTGGAGTTTACTATGGACAATCATGTTTGTCGTGAAACTTTGCTTTTAGACGTTTGGAATTAGTAATATAAAGGTATATGTCAACGTAACTTTGCTGCTGATGGTGTATCGGTGGTCTCTATAATTTCGAGTTTATTTAAGTAAATGAAGGTTATTGTTAAATGACAGAAAATTACCTTAGTTGGGAATTGAATTGCGAAGGAATATTACTAAACACCGAAAGTGTCACTGGGGGTATGATTGGGACCACACGTCCCTCTTACTTAGAGAGCACTCGGTGGAAATCATTTCATGCTGCTAGTGATTTAGTTCTGCGTTTTTGTTTTGTTTTTTATCTGTTAGTAAAATTCATTTCTCATTCGGTCTTTTTTGAAAGTCCTTTTTGATATTCTTTCCATTGTTATTTATATTTCCGCCAAACCCTGTAAAAATTTGGGACACATCGATACTTTGTATGTAAGGTGACTTAAAAAAAGAAGGATGTCAAGTCTTAGGCCACGACAACATTCTGTTTGTAGTATTGGAGTTACTGCCAGGACAAGAAAATCTTGTTATCGGTTGACGTCGAAAATCGATATACAATGTATAGCAGATGAAGTGTAATATGAAAAATGTTCCTTAGTATAGGTCACGGTAACACTTCGTTACATTTAGATCGAAACCTTGTTGTATGTTTTTTTTTTCAGATATTGAAGGATTTTAACAATGATTTTCTCGGACATCGCAAAGTCGTAGATACATTGGACTTTCGTCATTGATGTTGAGTGACAACTCTATACTTTATTTTAAAATGCTAATGTAAAACATCACCTTTTTCTGACCTTATGCAACAAAAAAAATATTAGAAGAAATAAATTTCCAGTATAATGTGACCAACTAAATTGGGTCAAGGTCAAAGTTCAAGGTTCAAAGCAACAACAAAGCAACAACGTTATTTACCATAAACGTCCTAAACTCTGTTTCACTTCCTTTAGATAATGATCACATTTTCTGCTTTTTTTTAACCGCAATTCCTCTAAAATTTTGCATATAGATCAAGAATGATCACACATAACCGAAAAATGACACATACAAGATACATTTTGTTTATACTGGATCACCTGATGACTCTACCCATGTCAGATTAGTCCATTCTCTGTAACAATCGCCCGCGGTAAATATTTTCCATTTAAACATTATAGAGATTCTTACAAAGTTGTTTTTCCTCAAAAATATATGATTTGTTAATAAGTAATTACCGAATAAGAAGTGTATGGTATGTTAACATAGTCATGCAAAATTTTGAGCCAAAACAAACAGCAATACAGTCACCATAATGCAAAATCAATTATCTAAAGGAAGTGAAACAGAGTTTAAGCAACTATTTCCAAAAATTAGTGGGAAATAAATGACGTCCAACCAGAAGTGACTTTCGTATCATTGGCAACAAAGTATTTATTTTTAAAAAATCCTTAGATAACGTGAAGCGAAAAATTTATTACGATCAGAACTTTCGCTTATGTCATATATCATGACGGGGATAGACAATAAAATCAAATTTAAACATGTAGTGACGGTGATTACTGGAGAAAGGCCTGGCAACTTTTGTGTAAACAATTGACATTTATCATTTATTTTCGTCGCCTTTTTATTTTCACAATACACTGTATATATGTATTTTTTGCGGTTAAGTTTGTGTATAAAGGAAATTTGTTCTATTAACTTATTCAATTCTTCTAAGATACAGATTCACAAACATCTATTAACGTTTTAAACGTGTTTGTCTGTGTCAGCCCGTATATTTTGCATTTTCGTTTGTCATCTGACGTTTATATTTCTTTATGTTGTTGGTCTTTATAATGTTTTGAATTTATATTCATTGTAGAGACAGTGTTGTTGAAATTACTATCGGTAAAAATCAAGTTTACTACAAAAAGACCAATATTAAAAAATGAAGAAAAAAAACAATGAAATTGAGCAAATTAAAAAATTATTAATTATTACTCATGTCTACACCAACTTTGGTAATTTGTTATTTTTTTACCATGTCTCTGCTAGTGGACAGTAATTAAGTTCCCGGGGTATCAAAACTAAGCCATCGAATTCTTAAGTACAGACGCGGGAACCGTCATGCCTAGATTTGTCCCTACTTAATTTTAGTACCCCTTTTCAGGCCTTTTGAATGTTTGTTTTTTTGTTTTCATCCTTTAAACATTTTGATAAATGGTCCAAATGTTTTTGATCTTATCTGAACTAAAGAAATACATAATTTGGTACTGCACTCTGGATAGTTTTTTTTAGTTATTGCATACTTTTTAAGTTTAAACATAACTACATTATATCAAGAAACAAACAATACAACAATGATCACGGGGCCTAATCTGCTCGAAAAATATTTTAGGTGATTCCCGAGATAAGTAATTTAATTGTGGGTGATTTCCAAAAACATGTAAACAAACCCGCTTCATAAATGACAAGGTGAGAATCTTTCAACTATATTAGTGTTCATATAGCATTGTTTACAAAGAAATTGTGCTTATCCTATGGCGAAAGTCATAACGATTTTCCCTGTAGAGTCTATAAGTTTTACGTTCAAATCATTTGTACTTTTTGTGTGAAACGTGCACAAAAGTGAAGATTGTAAGAAAAATGTGAAATGTCAGTCTTATTTAAGAAATAAATGTCTTATTTCAATGTCTTATGAAAGCTTCTTCGCTTTATTTTAAAAGCTCTAAATGTTGTTTAAGAACTGCAAGTATAAAAACATGTTTAAATTTGGTATTTAAGCAAAAAATATAGTATAAGCAGATTTCTGTGGGTCAGTTTCTAAGGTTGAATACCAAATCTCAAGAACAATCAAGCTCATAATGTTTAAAAGTAAAGAAGCGAAACATAGCAAAAGAAAATGCACTGACTATTGAAAAAAAATTAAAATGCACAACCAAATTCTTCAGAAAGTAAGCATTGTCTTGTCACTTGAAAAAGCTTGTAGATTCTAATATTGTTGGTTCCAGTACAAAATATTTTTACGAAAGGATATGGAGTAAATGAACATGAGACCAAAACACATTTGTTAACTCCGACTGCAATAATTTTGATGAGATGTATGGCCATTTCGGAAATTTATACCTCATCAGCAGCACTAGAACCCAAACAAAGGAAATCCATAATTTCAAAAAAGTCCAAATTTAATACTCTTTTTATCTGGGGTTTGCTAGATTGACACATTAATGAAATTAGTGACAACCGTCACATATCTTGAGGAACGATACACAAAAATTATTCTAGAAAGTTTACAGGGAAGCTTAAGAATTTCGGAGTCAAGTTTACATTCACGCTGTTAAAATTTGCGCACAAATATTGGAAAAAAGAAGACAATTATCTTGTCGCAAAATAAGGCAAAAATAACAAATCAATCATATCATATGTCTTAACGGCATATCATAGATATAAGTAGCATATCATAAAAGTATAGCAAGCATTTCATTTGGTTATAGATTCATATCAATGTCTTAAAAGCACATCATTGGTCTTTGAAACATAACATAGGTCTCAGGAGCAGTTTATTTATCAAGCTGCATATCATAGGTCTTATGATCAACAACAGCAGTCAGCCCATACAACGACAAACATCACTGCTATAGAATGGACTTCGCAAAATAATTACATTCACTACAGCGATGGATGTGATGTCCTGAATGTGGATCTTGGAGATACCTCCAGTTATGTTGAGTTCACACTGTTAGTGCTTTAGTTTAGTTACGATCCATTTTTTGTCTTTGTCATGTTGTGTCCATTTGTGTTACATCTGAATTGCCATCTTTTTGCAATTTACAATTAAGAATTTTCACCTCCATTTTTTTTCGCTTCGTTATTTATTATAAGTGTTGACTTTGACAATTGAAAAACGTAACAAATGTCACCTAACTTAAATGGTGAAGGTCCCAGGTCTCTACGACATGGCGATTAGTAGTACTGAGCATTGAAGGTCAACAACTCAAAAATACCAACCGCACGGTTGCGTTTAAAATTTTTGTCACGACCTTACAAACATTTTGCCCTGACACTTCATCATCTTTCTTTTACATTCCCACTTTTCTGCTAACAAAAATCTAACAGAAATAAATAACTCCCTTACTGAAAATAGATCGATATGCGGCCCTGACTTAAAATGTCCCATACCGATATCAATACTTACAGTAGGGTGCAGACATAACCTTTCGTCCAAGTGAACTTGGGGAGCAGTCATGAGAACAGTCCTAAGTTAACTTGAAGTTAACTTGGAGCAGTCATAGAATCCTGACTGCTCTGACCAGTCATAGAGCCCTGACTGCTCTGACTATGCAGTCATAGAGCCCTGACCGCTCTAACCTGTCATAGAATCCTGACTGCTCTGACCTGTCATAGAGCCCTGACTGCTCTGACCAGTCATAGAGCCCTGACAACTCTAACCTGTCATAGAATCCTGACTGCTCTTAAACAATACAAGAACTGTGAATACTCAAAATTTAATACACCGATGGATACGTCCCACATTCCCTACCACGCTCACATGATTCACACAACGAACGCACAAATTTTTCACACGTTGAGTGCAATTTTCTTCAATTTTGCCGTAACCATATCAGAACTTTCAGAAAACAGTCAGTCCCAGCTTCTGTGTACTCGAAAATTGTAATACTATAAATTTCCGTCATTTTGTAAAATAAACAATTATAAATGAATAAAAATCAGTCCCGTAGTTAATAAAATCTCCTGCAAACAGCCACAAACATCGAATATTAGAAGAGGTGCATATTTCATTTCACGTTAAAATACAACTTGTTGAAATGTAACCTTAAATATATAAGAAAAGGCAGATTTTCTTCATTCAATATCGATGCCCGCAATATTTCAACTTTCTGTTATTTAACCTAAAATATATAAGAAAAAGCAGATTTTCTTCATTCGATATTATATCGATGCCCGCAATATACTTTAACTTTCCGTTATTTAACCTAAAATATATAAGAAAAAGAAGATTTTCTTCATTTAATATTATATCGATGCCCACAATACTTCAACTTTCTGTTATTTAACCTAAAATATATAACAAAAGGCAGATTTTCTTCATTCGATATTATATCGATGCCCGCAATACTTCAACTTTCTGTTATTTAACCTAAAATTTATGAGAAAAGCAGACTTTCTTCATTCGATATTATATCGATGCCCGCAATACTTCAACTTTCTGTTATTTAACCTAAAATATATATGAAAAAGCAGATTTTCTTCATTCGATATTATATCGGTGCCTGCAATACTTCAACTTTCTGTTATTTAACCTAAAATATATAAGAAAAAGCAGGTTTTCTTCATTCGATATTATATCGATGCCCGCAATATACTTTAACTTTCTGTTATTTAACCTAAAATATATAACAAAAAGCAGATTTTCTTCATTCAATATTCTATCGAAGCCCGGAATACTTCAACTTTCTGTTAAATACCCTAAAATTTATGAGAAAAAAGCAGATTTCCTTCATTCTATATTATTTCGATGCCCGCAATACTTCAACTTTCTGTTATTTAACCTAAAATTTATAAAAAAAAGGCAGATTTTCTTCATTCCATATTATATCGATGCCCGCAGTACTTCAACTTTCTGTTATTTAACCTAAACTATATAAGAAAAAGCAGATTTTCTTCATTCGATATTATATTGATGCCTGCAATACTTCAACTTTCTGTTATTTAACCTAAAATATATAACAAAAGGCACGATTTTCTTCATTCGATATTATTATCAATGCCCGCATTACTTCAACTTTCTGTTATTTAACCTAAAATATATAACAAAAGGCAGATTTGTTTCTTCATTCGACATTATATCGATGCCCGCAAACTTCAACTTTTGTTATTTAACCTAAAATATATATGAAAAAGCAGATTTTCTTCATTCCATATTATATCGATGCCCGCAATACTTCAACTTTCTGTTATTTAACCTAAAATATATAACAAAAGGCAGATTTTCTTCATTCGATATTATATCGATGCCCGCAATACTTCAACTTTCTGTTATTTAACCTAAAATATATAAGAAAAGGCAGATATTCTTCATGAATAGTTTATAAGCCAAAAACATGTGATGCTATATATGTTAATATGTAAATATTTTTTAAAGTTGTAAAGTTGTAGTTGTAAATATCTATATTATCTTTCAAAAATCAGAACTGAGGGGACGACCAGTTGATTTTCAGTGGCGATTTTGTAAATAGATAATTTAATCTTGGTCCCAGCTGGGACTTATATTAGTCCCAGGTCCCATTTTAATCCTACTGGTCGTGGAAATAAATAATTTATTTTTTCGAAATTTTCATGAAAATAAATAATTTTTCTAGGCAAAGAAAACGGGAAATAATGTGGTCTTTTGAAAACGCACTCGCTTTACACCACGAATGCACACGATGCACATGATGAGCTCTAATTCGGGAATGTTGAACGTTTACATTGCTGTAACATTAAAGCAGTCAGAGCTCTATGACAGGTCAGAGCAGTCACGATTCTATGACTGGTTAAAGCGGTCAGGGCTCTATGACCAGAACAGGTCAGAGAAGTCAGGGCTGTACGACCAGAACAGGTCAAAGCAGTCAGGATTCTATGACCAGAACAGGTCAGAGCAGTCAGGGCTCTAGAACAGATCTAAAGTTAACTTAGAGTAGCTTTTATGACTGCTCTATGACTGGTGTAAGTTAACTTGAAAACGGTCCTAAATTAACTTAGAAGAGCTTTTATGACTGGTTCAAGTTAACTTGGCGAGAGGTTATGTCTGCACCCTACTGTATCTAACATTGAGATGACTACCTTGATAGAGCTCGGTTGCTTACGAATGTGCTATTTCAGCAAGGATTTGATACCCATAACTCGAAGTCATTACTACAGAAGTTTTACTGTCGAAATAACGATTTTATGGACCACAAAATTCTGTATGTTTCCATGATGACAACAGATCTTTCCCTTTACAGCTCTCTACCGGATTTGACATAACGACCGGAGTTGACATGTTCAACACGGTACGTGTCTTATAAGAAGCAGGAGATGCTTACTCTAACAGTGCATCTGATCTCACCCATGGTTTTAATTGGGTCTGTGTTGTTCTTAAGTGTGTCTTCATTTTTCTCTTCTGTCCCGTACTCATATTGTGGCCTTGTTTCTTGGTGTTTCCGATGCTGCCCTTGTCCCTGGATTGTTCGTTTCTTGACTGGGTTCTCACTAAATTTACCTTGCAAGTATATGTCTCTGAAATACCACAGAAATACTACTCAGTACAAGGTGTCTGATGCAAAAACAAGTCGCCTTAGTGTCAAAAGAATGGCAAGACCTTGCGAGTTGACGTGATAAATCCGATATGGAGGAAACGGTGCAGTAGGGGTGATAATCTGACGGAGGAAGAGTTATGTACCTCTATTTCTGAGATTACAGCAGACATGGCGATGTTTGTGTCAAGTATTGGCTTCAGGTCATTACAGAAACAAATTCCACAACTGTATCTAGTGAGATATGACGTTTTCCAACTTTGAATAGTACAATTTCGCGTATTAAAATTAGAAAATTTATCTGTATCATATCTCAAGTTGAAAAAGTCGTATCTCACTCGATGTTGTTGTGGAATCTATATATTACGCAAAATATTGAAATGATATGTCCTGTAGTTTTCACAGGAGTTGCAGCGGACCATATTCAATGAAAGGCCTTCAAAAATTACAATTATTAATTTCCTGGCTAGCCGATAGAATAGCAACGGACTTAAACTTTAGTATCACCAGTGGATAAAATATGTTCTCCCATTATTAGCAGATGGTTAAATGTGCACGCAAACATTTAACCAACGGGCATTGATTAAACATCTGACACATTTCGCGCCATTTTGTATTTTTCGAGTTTAAAAGAAATTTCATTGAAGAAAAACTGCCTTATTCAGATAAGTCGTGATTCACTCTCGATGGTAAAATTTCGATTTTGATATACCCGCTAAAGCTCACACTTTTTGAAAATTGAAATCTTACTATCTCTAGTGAAGCTTGAAATATTTTAAAACTACTCCTTCCCAAAACGAGAATCTACTTGTAATTAACTAGTTTTCACGATTTAAAATATGAATGGAAATCACCTCTTAAATATGTCGTACTCTTGAAATCACCCAAATATATGGGCTTATTCCATTTTTCCTGATATATATCGATTTTAATTCTATTTAAACTGTTTAAATTCACATTTTTTGGTAAACAAAAGAGCATTACATGTATTTTTTATTCCCTCCAGTTACTGTAGCTTTCTACAGAATTGAATTGTGTAGTCGTCTTCAGCTTTTAAGTGGGCCAATGCCACTTTTGTGCACGCTTCAAGCTTAAATCAATGGAACTTCAAAACCCTGGTATGGTCAGTTCGTTTAGAAATCAAATTTTCCGTAGAATGCGCATAATTATATTTTTTGGTTTGGTTGATTTAGAAAATAAAAACAATTTTTATATGGAATATTCCATTTCACCCAATTTTTTCACCCACTCTTTTTTACGAGCAGATTAGGCCCGTGATGATTAAGGTACAAACAATTTTAAAAATCTCCAAGATTATGTTTAAACAACCAAAGCATAGTAAACAAATAAAAAGGTCGCGTTAATTACAAAAATTAATGTTATATATGCGACAAAGAAGACATCAGAAAGACAAAAAAAATGAAAACAAACAACAACATTCAAAATTAAGGCCACACATAATGATCTTAAGTGACATCATGAACTCTGAAGGGTAAGCATACCTGCTCAATATATTGCACCAGTCACACTGCATTCAATCATCGTCAAGTCCACTCCGGTAATTACATACCCGCTCATTTAAATTTAGGACATCGACAGGTCATCTATTCTATGACTGTACTGCTGACGGCCATAGAATTTCTTGAACAAAATATGAAATCACGACCGTCCATATCATTGACTCAGCAGCTTTTTAGACAGCGGTCATACATATTCGAGTTAACGACTAAACCGTGTAATGTACACTCCATATACTCTTTTGAGGGGGTAGATATATTGCTGGAGGTAAAATTCACCATTGGCAAGTTAAAATCATCATTTTCCATATAGCTTAGATTTTAAATGTCATTGCTGTTGATGTTCACAAAAATGTGAGTACAAAGCTTAAATGCATTGTAGTTGAATCAGAAGCCTATTTAACACCCGCTCATTGGGATAGTTTGATGTAAAAATTCTTTTACTTGTCTTTTGGAATATTAAGAGAAATTTATCTTCTATAGCTGAATGTGCTTAATGTTTTTCTTTTCTCTGTGTAAGCAATTGTAAAAACTTAGCTTCATACTAATAAAAGAAAACGTCAGATTAAAGTTTTGAATGTCTGGTTTTCCATTGCTGTGTATAAACACACGACTTCTAAATTTGGCATATTCTCAATCAAATATTCTTGCATCTTGACTGCGTAATTTTCAGAATACTTCTTGCTTAAGTCCATTGGGTTTCAACAAAAAATTGTATCTTAGTTTTCCATTGTTTGTGCACAAATTATTTTGTTTTGTTTTTGTTTTAGTTTTTTTTTTCGCATAGGATGCTTTTCAGAACTTTTCAACTGTGGTCAATTTCGAAATATGGTACTTTGAAATGGTTGCATGGTGCCTGATGACGATCCTTTTGAAGTATTGATGTCCAGTTTTTGTTTGGGAGATGATGCATTAGTCAAAGTATAATTTCATGGGGATACTAGTACAAAAATTGAATACATAAGATATGACAGTAACAAAAAACAATAGGTATGCTATGATACGGATCGTGTCAATCACGTACTCCAGTTTTAAAATGAAACCGTTGTGTTAGTAAATAAATATGAGATTATTTCAGTTAAGCAATTTATTGACAAAAAACAATAAAATACCGACGTTACCGTTAATTTAGTTTCTGCATCTGCGCATTTCGACAATTTGTGTCTCTTCAATGCAGATAAAACTAAACTTTTTGAAAATTCTAAAACCAAAATGTGTGTAAGAGCTGATAGGAACTAAATAGCCAATGGGGTCTAAAGATGTAAGCCAAAATCAGCTAAGGACAGAGCTAAGCATGAGGCAGATAAAAAAGTAAATCATGTTTGAAATTGTCATATATTCTGTGAAAATAATTTAAGTCACATTGATCGGTACAGGCATTCTGTTTTTTGTTTTTTTGCTTTTGTTTTTTTTTTTTTTTTTTGTTTTGTTTTTGTTTTGTTTTGTTTTTTTTTATCAAGATCAGTGGTTAATAACAAAGTAGGGTACTTTGAAAAGGCTAAATAGTGCATCATGACGATCCCTATGAAGTTTTGAAATCCAGTGTTTGGCAGATGATCCATCAGTCGAAGTATAATTTTCGTGGTGATAATATTAATCCAATACATAAGATATGGCAGAAGCGAAAACAATTGACGGATTTGGATACGAATGGTGGTAATCAAGTTCTCCAGCTATAATAGGCTTAAAATTGCAAATGGTCTCCTTTGGTAAAGTTTATCATGATTTAAATCATGCTGAACTTTTTGTGTTAGGAGATGAGAAGAAAACTTTTTTTCAGTTAAGCAATTTCATTGACAAATTATTAAAAAAACAACAAAATACCGAAATTACGATAAACTTAGTTTCTGCATATGCGCATTTCGACAACTTGTGTCTCTTCAGTGCAGATAAAACCAAACCGATTGGAAATCCATAAACCATATTGAGAGCTGATAGAGAACAAATAACCAATACGATCTAAACAGGCAAGCCAAAATCAGTCAAGGACAGAGGTATGCATTAGGGAGATAAAAATGTAAACTCATATTTGAAATTGACGTGAATTTTATGAAATTAATTCAAGTCACATTGAACGGTACACGTGTTCTGGTTTTTATTAAGTGACATAAATAGAAGGACATTTATTGTAAGTATTATGACATTACTCATTTCTAAAGACAAAAGATTGATATAAATCACTGTAATTTGTATTTCCTTGCCCTTGCCCTAATTATATACCATGGGCGTTATTTCAACCTTGTAGAGGAAAGTTCAATGTCCTAACACAACCTATTTAATTCCTATTAATGTTTAACATTTTACGAAAGGATATGTACATGTAGTAAAAGAACACATATGTCAACTCCAATTAAGCCTATATAAGCTGGGTCCATATTGTCTATTGTTCACCCTTTGTCCAAAACACAAAAAAAATACCCAAGTTGTCCAGGTTATACTGTATACGTGTTTCAGGGAGTAATCTCTCATCAGCAGCATTTGAATCAAGTAATGTGGAAAATCGTAATCCAAAAGGAGTCCAAAAAGAAGTACTCGTTAACAATGACATCGAATTAGGGGCCAAATGCAGTACCAAGGACATCCACCGAGTGCCATGCCCAAAGTGAAGCCTCGGTATTTTTAAGGGATTTGAATTTGATAAAAACAGTAAATTCTGTTCTTTTTACAAAATAAACTACTGTTCAACAAAATAAACAGAAACCCTGCACAAATTCCTTACTGTCTAATGCTGTAAAGCTTAGTAGGAAGCGAATCTTCCATATATTTTGGAAACTGCAATTTTGTTCCCAATACTATGAGTTGAAAAAATCCCTGCGTCGAGAGTTATCGTTCTTGGAAATATACGCAAATGGACACATCAGTCTTTCAGAGAAGATTTCTAAAATATGTGTAAAAAAATAGAGCATATGAAGACGTTGCTTGATGGCTATTCAAACATGTTGATGGTAAAATCGAAATGATGAAAACAGAATAAAAACAGTTTTACTGGGGAATTCTGGTACGAAACTAAAGACATATAAATCCATTCGGAATTCCACTGCATCGAAAAGAGTCATGATAATAACAGAGAAATTACGAATGAATATATGCAACCATGACATCGATAAAGCGGATCAATATCGTTACGCAAGAATTTTGAGTATATTTGTTTATACACTAAATTACAGCGTATGTACACAGTATAGATAAGACGCCAGGGAAGGTTTTGTCAGCAAACTAAATGCAGCTATGTAGTTACTTCGCGACGGTTGTTTTCACTGCTTAAATGAAGATTGCATGATCATTGACATTGCGACGACAAGTTGCTATTGTAGACGTGCATCCATTGCTCATAGCATACGTTCAGGACTGGCATTTATTCATCGAACGTATCCATACAATCCATTTACAGGGAATCCAATCAAAATATGAAGTCTTACCTTGATGCAGAGCGTTGACACTGAATGCTCACTCCTTTGTCCCAAATTTTGACTCCTGATTGGGGACTGGATCTTCTTATATACTGACGTATATTTGACCAAAAACTTTCCAAATAAAATGGCATTATGCTTTTCAATAACATAATGCTCAAATGATTGAGAAAATCTGTCAAAACAACAAGCGTCTGCTACCCCGGAAATATACTTCAAGCCATCCAGGATCGATAACTGCAATAATCAAAGGACTTGAAGTACTGTGACTGGGAGTTGCGTTAGGATGTAGCATGTTGGAATCATATATAAATAAATGAAAATATGAAAAAAGTGTCACGACAAGAAAATGATTTTTCAGTGGAACTTGACTTCATTCCATTATAAAAAGACCTATTTTTTAATAATTATATGATCATTTTTTTATTTTCAATTTTATTTTATCGATATGAAATATTTGAAATTGAATCAATCAATAAAATACCAATAAATATTTTTTATTAAAGTGAAAGTCCGCAAAATTATGGAAAAGTGAATATTAATTCTATATATAGTTCTGACACACACGGCATATTTCGTTTTTTGTATTTTTAATTCATTGTTGCAAAAAAACGTATTTTATTCACAAAATGTCTAGTCATAGAGGGTCACGTGACATTGTGCAGGGGGGCGCTCTTGTGTACTGACATCAAGTTATAACCAACGAATACAGCTGTAATGCGTATGTCAACAACGATCACTAACGATATGGCAAAAGTTCATTATTTCAGTTTCAAAAAAAAAAATCGCCGTTCGACTTATGACTTATATATTTTTGCTTATTTTGCGTAAAAGATTCTTAACATTCTTTTAAATCGTTGTTGGTTTCAGTTTCTATATTACGCAATGATAACGGGCTAGACAGTACAATATTTTCATAAACATCTTTCGCGCCAGTCTACTGTGACAGTAATTGTAAAAACGAAGGCGATACACTGTTTGATATTTAGAATAGCGTTTACCTATATTTATGTACCATTCTGTTAACTGGCCTTATTACACTTTCTTTACCTGTTGGGTCATCTGCTAATGATTGACTTTTTAATCTTGTTACATTTTTTTTTCATGATTTCGGGGTGCAGGGTTCATTCGTGTAGACGCCCGTGTAGAAATTCCATGTTTCATCTTCCAACAAACACGAAAATATACAATTTTCTGCTGCACCTATCTAATATACTTCAATGAAAACTAAATAATAAAAAAATGAATATGATTATCGTAATTAAATCACCGTCAGGTGTACTGTTGTGTCCAATCTATGGTACACATATTTTGTTTGTATTATTTCTTCCTTGATATATATAGATATGCAGACAGGTGGAGATGCCGTCTCGAATCTGAATGTTTTGTAAATAAATGTTGACAATTCTACACTACAAAGATCACCACTGGTTACCTCGAATGATTCTTGAATGTTTTGTAAATAAATGTTGACAATTTTACACTACAAAGATCTCCACTGGATACCTCGAATGATACTTTATTTGGTGTGAGAAAAACATCGGCTATTACACAACGCAAGTGACTAGATACCTGAACATCCTCCAAGGCAGGTAAACTCTGACATCGTGATGTTTATTAAAACCAAAACGTAAAAATAAATAAAAGAAAAAACATTATATAAATGGCAAGTAAAAAACACAAATCGAGAAAAAACAAAAACAAAAAAAAAACATATAAATAATAAAAAAAAATAAATCAATTATTTCATTATCGAAATAAAAAGGTTAAATCTTAAAATTAGTGTTTCAATACTTTGAAAGATAAATTAAGATATCGCAGTTTACGTAGAATACACATCTGTTTTAAAGGTATTACATTTGACAAAAAGATGATACTTGCAAAACTTGGGTGTTGCATTTATGAAATGCATATATATATAAATAATTCGCCCAATAAAAGCTTTGAAGAAATAGAAGTTTCACTGAATACGCTGTTAAGAAATAGTAGTTTCACTGAATACGCTGTTAAGAAATTACATTTTGTTAAAATAGAGATGTCCCATTTTGCTAGTTTATTGCTGCGGTCAAGCAAGTGGCAAAACTTTTATTGTAATGAAGTCAAGTTTAACACCCCAAGCTTACACAATGTGTTAGATTCATCGATGTGAAATGTCTACTTTGTTGATATATCAGACGTAAAAACCTGACAAATGAATTCAATGTTGTCTTTGCGCGACGGAAAGGTAGAGAGCTTGGGGTGTAAATCTTAATCTCGGTAAAATGAAAGTTTTTCCACTTCCTTGACCGTAGCAATAATAAAGAAGTCGTAACAGTACAATATTTTGCATGTCCCCTTATATCCTATCTGTTTTCAACATGGAACATGTCATATGCTTTTGATAGGCACTGGCAAGTTAAAGACTGTTCATTCTCCTCAGTGTGAATTTTCTGACATTGATATGAATAGCCGTTCAAACAAGAAAAATGTAACAAGGCCCAACTTGGGACTGTTATACAGTTCGACGTCACTCTATAGGATGTACTTTACATTTAAATATATGCTGAATTTACCAAATTAAAACATATACTGACCTCACCTCTTGCCCATTCGTCGTTTTGAATGTACAGTAGGGTGCAGACATAACCTCTCGCCAAGTTAACTTGAACCAGTCATAAAAGCTCTTCTAAGTTAACTTAGGACCGTTTTCAAGTTAACTTAGACCAGTCATAAAAGCTACTCCAAGTTAACTTTAGAACTGTTCTAGAGCCCTAACTGCTCTGACCTGTTCTGGTCATAGAATCCTGACTGCTTTGACCTGTTCTGGTCGTAGAGCCCTGACTGCTCTGACCTGTTCTGGTCATAGAGCCCTGACCGCTCTAACCAGTCATAGAATCCTGACTGCTCTGACCTGTCATAGAGCCCTGACTGCTTTAATGTTACAGCAATGGAAACGTTCAATATTCCCAAATTAGCGCTCATCGTGTGCATTCGTCGTGTAAAGCGAGTGCGTGTATCGTGTAACGAATCCATGTCAACTCGTACCTTTGCCAACTCGTACCAAACCAACTCGTACCCTATTTTTACCAACTCGTACCCTCATATTGAAATAGTTTCATTGATGTGAATAAGTTTGAGGAGTCATGTGCATCTGTATTGATACTAAAAGTTTTGACTTAATGTGCTGTGTTTATATATATACGTCCACCGGCACGTACTGTATATTAATGGATGGGGGTCATCGATCTTTAAATGTAAACACATAGAGAATATAATTTTTTTACTTCATATCTTGCTCTGTAGAGTCCTGCAGTAAGATAATTATAAAAACTAGGCAGTGCAAAGGTTATTTTCGGCTTAGTTCTTCAGACCATCACAGAAATGTAAACCAGATTAAGGTGGTAAAGTACACCGGTAAATAGGACCGTGACAATATACAAACGAAAACATTGACCAAATACCTATAACACAAAGAAAGACAGAGATGGAAGCCCAAATTTTCGGCCTTATTTCTTTCACATAAAGGACAACCACACAAAGAATAGAAAGGGTTCTTCCAGAACGAAACCGCCATTTTCAGCTGTGTTGGCAGCAGTTTGGCTTCTTCGCTCAGCTTAGGTACGAGTATATAAAATGGTTTTTTGTCATCGGCAGCTTTTTTGTTGATTCTTCGATGCCAACCCTCCATATCATAAATATAATATAACTTAATATAAATTGGCATCATAGCTTGTGGAGAACATTTAATATATTCATTAGTTACATTATCAATACCAATTACCACTTGCTTTATTATTGGATAACTTTTAAGTTTATCTGACTTATATCTGCAAGTATCTAAAATATTAGCACATAAATGCTTAATTATAATTTTTACGGTAAAATGTGTTTTTGCAAAGTTTATAAAAATGGCTTTTGATAAAAATATGGCAACGCTCTAAAAAATATATACTTACTCTTCTGTAATTAAACAATGGAGCTGTGTATTTAGACATTGGGCTAGGTGTAATGCTATGTCAACAGATAGACTGAACTATAGAGTGTTTAATTGGTGTTATAGAAACTGTCTTAATCTTAAGAAAAATTGGTGTTATAGAATTATATCTAAATTTAAAGAGTATAACTTTTATGAATACACTAATTTAGAGAATCATTTGTCTAAACATGTTATTTCTCAATTGGAGAATTTTTTATTTGATAAATATAACGTTGATTGGCAAAATAGAATCTTATCTCAGAATGCTGGTAAAAAGTTAAGGACATATAAATTATTTAAACAAGTTTATGAATCAAAAATGTACTTAAGTAAAATTATTTCAAGCCGTTATAGAAGTGCTTTTGCAAAATTTGGGTGTGGCGTTGCCCCCTTACGCATTGAAACGGGGAGGTATGAGAAAAAGGAGGTAAATGAAAGAGTTTGTTTTATTTGTAATAATAGTATTGAGGATGAGCAACACGTGTTATTAGATTGCCCTTTATATGCAGATTTACGAGAAAATTTGTTCCGTGAAGCTCAGTTGGCTAATAGAAATTTTAACTTCTTAAGTGATAACGACAAGTTTATTTACTTTTTTAAAAGTACTGATATTTTTGATGTAGTTGCCAAAACCTGTTTTAATATCCTTAGCCGAAGGAATAGTTTTCCTTATTCATAATAATAATTTTACATTTTTATAAATGTAAATGTTTTATTGCTTATATTAGTCTCTCATAATTCTTTTTAGAATGGCACTTGTAATATTTTACTTGTATATTGTGTGTGTATTTGTTTTATCATGTTTTATAAGTGGTGAGACTTTAATAAAATATTGAATCTTGAATCTACAATTATTAGTTTCTTATCGTTACAATTAACATTTGTGTTATACTGGCTCGTGCCGGTTATTGTAAGTATTCACTTTTGTGATTTGGACGCGTGTCATCAATTTCACACCCTGAGCATGTAGTTTATTTATAGGAATGCAGATTTCTTATTTTTCAATATTTAATTGGAAATATGCATCTATGCAGATATACAAAATAAATTATAAATATAAACATTAAAGGAAATAATAATACATTTTTAAAAGACTTGTATGTTATTACTTCCACTTTAAATAAAATGTGTCAATACGTTTTGAATATTCGCGTACTAAAATGTTTATTCTTTTAAAAATTTTCAAATTACACATCGATAAGCTGAAATACACGTAAAAATCAATACAGCTATGTAAATAAAAAATAATTAAATTAAGAAAATAGTAGAACTTAAGTTATAAATAGACAATGACAAATTTATTAAATAAATTTTGAATTTACATTCTAATACTTCTTCAGAAAATTATTTTGCTATAATTAAAGGTCTCGAAATATTCACGTAAATATCATATAATTGTAATTTTTTATGTTTA
Organism: Modiolus philippinarum; assembly: GCA_002080025.1. NCBI lineage: Eukaryota > Metazoa > Mollusca > Bivalvia > Mytilida > Modiolidae > Modiolus > Modiolus philippinarum. The sequence goes on along the minus strand of MJUU01069660.1, from coordinate 8,896 downwards.
TAGTCTTGGTACAACAAACTTTTAAAAATATACACGGAAATATTGAATTATTTTACATACCAGTTTCACAGAGACGATGTTGCCAGCTGTCACATGTGTCACACTGAAGGGCATCTTGGCGTGCTGTAACGGTCTTTTTACAAGAAACGCAACGTGGACGAACCATGATTGCAATAACCAGGAATATTTTCCCCATTCCTTAAGTAATCCTTTCCTGGCTTTGTT
>MJUU01069652.1:0-22736 GCA_002080025.1 Modiolus philippinarum | reverse complement strand
AAGATTCTGCCAATACTATTTTGACTGACAAGTTTTAGACTAAGAAAAAAATCAAAAATGTTTGTAAGCGAGAGTACTAGATTGGAAGAGAAAAGAAGAATGCAGACAAGTTCAAAAGACAATATACTAGTATACCGAGTATCCCGTTACACACACTTCATGTTCTAGACTTTCTTTCTCTTTTTATGTTGAAGTTCAAACACATCAAAATAAAGGAAAATATTTGTGTGCTATTTTACAAGCCTTTATTAATTTCATTTTATTTTATCTATAAATACAAACAATAACCCATTTTGGTTTAAGAATTATATAAATACATAACACGTGGTCAAAAACAATATAATACCAAGGAAATGCAAGATTTATGTAATGATAAGCAATAAATATTTAATCTGCCAATACCGCAGCAAAAGATGCATACACCACAAGGAAAGATTTTGAATACAATTACTCCCCAAAAATGTTTAATGTATGAATTGAAATACTCAACATACTATACACATAGCACATTTTTTTTACTGTTGCTGTAATCTCTTATGAAACAATATTATGTAAACTGAAAGAACACTAGATACAGGATTCTTTTAGATCATTTTCAATAATTAGGTAGTAATTACTGTACATGTACATAAAGAAAGTCCTAATCCACTTTCAACAAACAAATGTAAACCAATTTTGAAATTTAAGACCAAACCAATATTTGGTAGACCAATCTTTAGACAGGCCAATTTTTTATGAGCAGACCAATGTTTTAAGACCACACCAAAGTTTTAAGACCAATATTTGGGACCAGACCAATGAGACCAGATCAATTTTTTAGACCAGACCAATGAGACCAGACCAGATTTTAGAACATGCCTTTCTCAGACCTGGGACTAATATATATATATATATTGAATATATGAGTCCCAGCTCAGACCTACGAAGTTGACTCAGGAAAGCCCAATTTCTCTTTATGCGTATATCATAGTTGGTTTCCTGTGTGTAAGAAAGGTGATGGCAAATTTCAAATGACATTAGATTTTTTTAAGTTCTTTTTTTGAACGAAAAGAAATCTGGAAAGACATGTATGCCTTAAAGGTTCGTTTAAATCAAGTTTTTTCTTGGAAATTGAAAAGGAGTATATATTTTTGCTCACACGTTATTTTTTGTAAAATAAGGATTCATTAATTATATGTAATCATAACACACAAGTAAAATAGCTACATTGGTTAGGTCCCGGGTCCTCCCATGACATCTAAACCTTAAAAATTGCATGTTACATTATTGTCAAAATTTAAATAGAAAGCATAATTATGCGAAGATATAGCCTTAAAATATTTAAAGTAAAAACTACAAAGACTATAGTTTTTTTATTAAAAACCTTTGAAACTTCTCTTCCATTTCTGGGATACGACACTGAAAAGTTTTTTTCCGTTTAGATGAGGATTACCAGTATTTTGTTTAGATATTTAGATTTTCATACTTTTTTAGTTTTACGTGCGCTTTGATTTTGAAAGTGAGTGATTTCGTCGTATACCCAACGAGGGCACATAATCTAGTAATTTGCATTGCATTCTCATAATTCATCTTACTCATGATGAGGGATGGGAGATGTCGGTCTATGTAGAATCATATTCAGACTTTACCTGTCCAGGCGAAAATCAGGCAAAATATTTATACCGAAAAAAGGAAACGATATGTTGTATAATGATGTTTCACAAGGGGCTTGTTTATCAACCTGTCCTTTTATAATTTATATCAACGTCGGTGTTGATAACATATTTGAAGTATGTTTCATAAAAGAAAGAAAGCTTCTTGGACTTTGATAAATCATACTCCTGTTCAAGATTTCGAATCAAAATCAACGGAATGTGTGTTGTTTCTAATGTTAAAAACTTTCAGAAAAACTATTTTCAAAACGAAACCTGAGTATTTGTTAGTGTAATAAATTTCTGGAAAACTTTTCATCAAAACTGTTTATGGACTACATTTTGTATTTATATTCAGAATACTTGTGAAAAAATGCATTTTATCAGTAATCTTCCTCGGAGAAAATTGAATAAATATTTACTGACATTATTACTATATGCTTCACGTAGAAATAAGCCCTTTTGATCCCTTAACGCTCAGAATCTGTAAGAGTTATGCTCAATTTATAAAAATACTTCTGACAGCCTACATCAAGAGGAATTTAAAAAAATCCGATTTAAAATGACGATTTTACATATTATCGCAATTATGGTCCCTTTGACCCTATAAGGCTTTGAAACATTTATAAACGATGAAATAGTGCTGAAAGCTTCCAACAAGACGACAAAAATCCATCGAAATTAGATGCGTAATAAAGATTTTACATATTTTTGAAAATTGCAATTTTGACCCCTTTGACCCCTTATAACTCGTAAAAACGTAATCAAAAGAACATGAAATTGGAGCGGCAGACAGGGTTATCCTCCTTTCTCCCAACCCAATTCTTCTTTCTTCCGTCCACTTTCTCCTCCCTCAAAGTCTGCAAATTTCTGTACTCGCCTCAGTTTGAGGTGAAACTCTGCGGTTTTATGAAAAAAGGTCAAGTAGTAAAGTTTTCAAGATCAATGTACATATCAAGCATTATCGACATACTAATTAATATAGCAAAGATAACAGGAAACATTTACAATGGCCGAAAATTAAGATCGCATGCCACAATCTACTAGGGAACTGCACAACAAAAACAATAAAAAGACAAAAGACAAACGTATACAACGATGGGAATTCCAGATAGCCGGACTAGGTACCGACACTAGAAAGAGCTAGTTTATTAGAAATCATTCTCGTTACAAAATGTTAAAGTGTTCACTTTACAATGATATAAAGGGATCAAAGTCATAAGACAAAACCGTCCATAATACTAAAACTACGTTAAGTATGAAATATAATATAAAATTATCGCTGTCACTATACCTGAAAAAGAGGACGAGGTATAATGACTTTATAATGGTAAGACATCACATGATCCTTACCAGTTCTGGACGAATTGGGCATATTAACATCAAATATTTCTAATATCATATAAATTACATATACAGTTGTTTTCATGAAAAATGTTGCATTTCATATTATCTCTATGAAAGTGCATTTTAATATCACAATAATGAAGTCAGTGATGCTGTTATATGAAGATTCATTTAAAGGCTGTTTGACCGTTCGAAATGGAATGAAGCCCATTTGAACGGACTTTTCAAGATTAAGAACGTAATTATAACGGTAAACTGCTTTGAAGTTTCATAGTTGTGTTAAAAGGCAATGTTAAATAAGACGCGCTATATGTACTATCTTCCTACCTTAATCTGTTAATGTGTTTCAGTCATCCCTTTTACATGAACTACAAAAAATGACGCATGAGGCAAAGTTAACGTCGCCGCTGTAAGGCGATTTTTGTATTAGATGAGAAAAACATTGAGTTACTCACAAATTATGCAGAAATGCCCTTAATTACAAATTCATTAAATTTTCATAGCTATTACATCGCAGTATTTTTGACTACATGTGTATATTACTAATACTGTATTTGATATTACTGATTATTTGGATTTCGTTTGGTTTTATGCATTTAAACATTTTTTTTTGAAATTATGGATTTCCTTTGTTTGGGTTCTAGTGCTGCTGATGAGGAATTAATTTCCGAAATGGCCATTAAAATGCATTAAAATTATTGCAGTTGGAGTTAACATATGTGTCATGGTCTATCGTTCATTCACTCCATATCCTTTCATAAAATATTATGTTCATCTGACTTGAACACTGAAATAAAACGGGAATTTAAGATGAGGACTGTGAAATATTCGCCGTTGAGTTTTAGGCAGCCGCAAATTCTTACCCGTTCGGTAAAACAAGGGATCACGTGACCATAGTTATCAAAATATAGGAGCCTGAAAAAAATATTTACAGGCTGTCAACTTCTATATGACAAAGGGTTTTGTTATGTCTAGACAAACAAAAATGTAAAAAAAAACGTAAAGAAGCAACACCCGGGTTTGTAAGGCAATACATTCATTTGCCATTTAATTGTAAAAACCCTGGGAGAGCAAATTTAAATAAAATTTGCAGTACTTATTTTTCGACAATGGTGATAACGGACGTAGACGCGGGGGTACTCCAACAGTCTCTCTCAACTCCGTTGGAACAAACTAATAAATCGGCCCAGCAGTAGATGAGAAAAGTTCGACGTAAATTTTTATTATGTTCAATGAGGAGAAAATGGTTAAGTCCTGCCAAACAGAGAGTTGATATCATACCTAGGTTGGCCAAAATCGCTTACGGCACATTTCCTTATACATGTATATAAAATCAAATACTAAATTTTAAATAAATCGGCCCCGCAGTATCTGAGAATAGTGAGACGAAAATTTTCACTATGTTCAATAAAGGAAAAAATGGTTAAGTCTCGCCAACTAGGAAGTTGATATCATAGGGTTACCAAAACCGCATACGACACATTCGCCCTATATATAAAGTTAAATACCAAATTTGAAATAAATCGGCGCAGGAGTATTTTCGAAAAGAGCTTCGAAAATTTCACCGTGTTCAATAAAGGGAAAATTGCTAAGTCCCGCAAAAGAGGAAGTTGATATCACACTAGGGAGAACAAAATTGCATACGACACATTCCTCCTATATAAAAAGTCAAATACCAGATTTGAAATAAAATGTCCAGCAGTAGCTTAGAAGTGTACGACGAACTTTGAACAGACCGACGGACGGACGAACAAACGGACAGACAATGGTATTGCAATATACCCACACTCGCGAGTTGGGGTATAAGATGTCTCCATCTTCAAAGAGGTGGAAAAATAAACAATGGACACCTATATATACATTAGTTATTTTTATTCTTTGTATTATATTTGGTGTTCGAGGCGGACTTAAAGAAAAACTTCAACATACAGTGAATTTGTTGGTGTATTTGTGCGCAAAACATATAGTGACGTCAACTATTTCTGTGTTAGACCGCGTGACAACCCGAATCGCTTTTGGATATTTACACATGGCCAGTTTTCACGGTTTCCATTGTTGGCATATAAGAATGAAGCATAATTGTTTGTTTTCAGTCATTCAATTGCAAATCAGGTAGTGATATTTAAGGTATTTTTGATTGGTTCTCATTAAGAAGCAACAAATCAGCCGAATTAAATTATTGTAACGTGTTTTGCGCTACTTGAGTATTTTATTTTACGGTTCGTACTGGATTAACCCAGATTGGAGAAACTATACACACTTGATTACAAATAACAATAATATTTACAATCTTATAATCAAGTGTTACCAAATGTTGCATGAAGCTATTTATGAAAGTGGTATGCGTGAATAATTAGCCGTAGAAACTGTATCTATAGCAGACGACGTTTTAACACTACAGTATCAGCACTGCAGTTGTCTCAAACCCGTGTTTAAACAACCTCCGATTTATACACCAGAGTCACTTCCTGAAGCTCAGTATGTTTAGAACAGAAGTTCTAAAGCAAGTTACAGCGTCAGCATTAACAATCAAGAAGCACTGTTTGAAACAGGTATTCCAAACAACCCGCACTTCTAAGCCTGTTAAAAACACGTACCTAAATCTAAATATAATCTTCGTCTGCTGATGTTGACTGCTCGCTTGATTAGAATGAAATGACACCTGATATCTCAATTTCTTGCGCTTATATACGATAGAGATACCATTAGGAGTACTACTAGATTAATCTGCTTTATCAATGATCTCAGCCGATGCCTAAATATATAAATAGATTCCTTATCCCCTATCTTCTATTTTAAGTGGAATTCATTCGTAAACAAAGAAAATGAAAGTAGCATGTTACTGATACTTAAATTTGCTACGTTATCGACGCCTCCGATTCCATGCGTCCCGCATGATTTCAACTTTTGGGTCCAGAACAGTCAGACGACTTTGTCCGAACAAGCTTTAGGTGCACACTTCTTGATAAAATACAAAAAAAAAATACTGACGTTGCATAAAAAAAACAGTAAATTTCGTTATACTGTACAGCAATATCAATATCACCTATGAACCATTTCATAGCAAAGTTCAGTTGTTCCAAAATCTCCTTGTGTTTCAACAAGTAAAAGCACACAAAAAACATGTTTTTCAGCAATTTGAACACACTGACTTCATTCTCCATGCTCCCATATATACCCACTTGCTTGTACGCCTGCCTCAAGAGGTAAAAGTGGACATGCTATTTCAAGATACCATAAAGAGCAAATACTGCTTTACGTCTGCAATTTTAAATGTCACTTCCAAAGACTCAGTTTAGTGGTCCCTAACAAATTTTGCCTCAGCATCGGCTCCTATAGCTAGGAGCCGAGGAGTAGCATCGGCTCCTATAGCTAGGAGCCGAGGAGTGGTCTTTTACGTGCCCAGGGTTTGACAGACCTAAACACGGGACCTCGGTTTACAGTCTCATCCGAAGGACTTCCTCCTTTTATACTTATATACATATATTAACCAGATCAACAGATATTTACATTTATTTATAAAAATACAAAAGATATATGAATATCAAAACATGTAAAAGTTATCAAAAATGCAAAAACAATAATTATAAAATCCCAAAATGCATAAACAACAACATAGAGGTAAAACGGTCTTAGTTTTGGTCCCTCAAGTTCCTACATTCTAAATCTAAAGTATCATTGAAATAATCTATTTGTCTATACTAATTCTTGCAACAAAAGTTTACGAGCTAACTACTTCTAAATCTAATATATACACTCAATCAAATATGTAATTTCAATCTTTCTTCTCCTCCCATCACATTGTTTCATTCACTTCTGTTTTAACTACCTCCTGTCCGTCCTGGAAAAATTTGGTGGTTGTTGTTACTGTCCTTCTTCTTTTTACCAAGTTGATTTTAGATGGTGATACTTCATTATCCATCTCATATGTTTCATTATGTACTTTACCTTCCTGGGTGCTTGACGTACTCGGTGACTGCTCTTCTACCTTTCTCTTTGGTGTAAGAACCTTGCTTGGCATGCATTTTTTTCTAAATACACACCCTTCTAGGAGCTCCTCTGGCGTGTCATTAAGATCTTCATGATCAACAGGGCATGGTTTGGCCTGATCTGCTTGCTCCTGTACATGTTCAGTAGAAGATTCTTCTTCGGAGCTGACATCGCGTATTAAATCACCGGGGTCCGACCCGATATCTTCTTCATCCTCTGTCTCTTGTTGGACAGTCTGATCATTACAAGTATCAGCTTTCACCTCCTGAACGGTTTTTTGTGTGTTTTGACCGCTGATGCCTCTTCATGTATTCCCTCCTCTTAAACCCCTTTCCACAATCGGGACATTTAACCTCTATTGATTCCTTCACACATGTCAACAGGTGTGTCTTTAGTTGATCAGCTGATCTGATTTCTGATGAAAAAGAAAGGAAATGGGGTAAATGTCAAGGAGACAACATCCCATATCCAGGTTAAAACGACAAAAAACAAAACATCTAGGGGTCACCATATGGGTCGCCATATCTTGTTTACAAAAGACACATTCTTCTGTCTTCACAAGTCTTAATTCTTCTGTCTTCCGTGGTGTTATCTTTGTGTTGACCATTCTAAAATAGACAAATATAACAATGTTTTAACATAAAGCCTATTACACATATCCTATCGAGTATATACATTCATGCAATTTTCAGATATTTTCAATCATCATATGTAAGTATTTACACTGATTTATAATACAAAATCTTTCAAATGGGATGGTAGTTTGACCTTTCTTTTGCCGTATCCCAAGTCTGTTTTATCACTTGAACAAAAGTCGTTTATATCTTCTTTGCCAGAGACGGCAAACCTTCTCATCAACTGCCCTCCCTGTCAAACAGGAGTCTTGTGTATCAGCCTTTTTGTCAGAGACAGCAGTCGCGAAAGGAACCTTCTCATCAGCTGCTCTCCCTGTCAAATCAACGTACTCAAAATTTAAATCTTGAGATTGTTTCTTGCGGACTCTGTCGCATTGAATAACTTCTCTTCGGCCCTCTCTGCCACAATCTATCTGAAACAAAACTTCAGACATAACTTTCTTTATCGTAAATGGACCCCGCCAGTGTGACGTAAACTTAGGTGTACACCCTATTTTATGAATGGGGAAAAATACATAAACCTTGTCACCCCCTTTGAATCGTTCCCATGAAGTTTTCTTATCATGATATAGTTTTTGTCTTAACATTGCACCCGACGCTTGTTTTCGAACAATTTGTGGGCTTCTTTAAGCTTTTCCCTCAGTTCCTATACCCAAATGTTGGCGGGCTTGGGGCGTTTAGAAATTGGCATCTGATAAAACAAATCTAAGGGTGTAGATGTCTCTCTACCAAGCATTAATATGTTCGGCGTACACCCTGTTGTTTCGTGTTCCGATGACCGGTATGCCATCATCACATAAGGCAAATGTTGGTCCCAGTCCTTTTGATTTTCGTCTAAGTACGCACCTAACATCGATTCAAGAGTACGGTTGAATCTTTCGACCATGCCATCGGATTTTGGATGATATGGGGTTGTCTGCGTTTTGACGATACCTAGAAGGGAGCGCATTTCCTTAAATATATTGCTTTCAAACTGACGCCCTTGGTCGCTGTGGATATAATAAGGGACCCCAAACCGAGCAACTGTTTCTTCAACAATTATCTTTGCTATGGTTTTAGCTTCCATGTTCTTCATTGCGAACGAGTCGGTCCATTTTGTAAAATAATCAGAGACGACTAATATATACTTCTTGCCAGCCTCCGTTGTTGGAAGTTCGTCCATTATATCGACGTCGATCCTTTCCATAGATATGCCAAAATGGACTAGTTGCATTGGAGCCTTCTTCTTTCTTAAATGATTCCTACGCTTCAAGCAAACATCACAGCCATTCACATATCTTCTTACGTCATCCTGTAACCCTGGCCAATAAAATGTCTGGCGTACTTTCTCTAAAGTCTTCTTTATCCCTAAATGGCCAGAACAGGGCATGTCATGACAAAATTTAAGAATGATTCTTCTCATCTTCAATGGCACAGCCACTTGCAAAATACTTTGACTTGTTCCAAGCACGTCCCACTTTCTGTATAAGATTCCCCCATTTAACAGTAGTCTATTCCAATGACTCCACAACGATTTCATAAAATAGCTTTTTGACGCTATTTCATCAAACAGTGGCCTTTCGTCAGTCTCTACCCAAGCAATCATCTTTACCCTGAATGTCTAGCATTTCACATTCATTGGTCTCTTTTGTTGACACGGTTCTAACAGTTAGTATGTCGTTAACTGTCCCTTCGATGGAGGTGTCTAGTTGGTTGCAGTGTGTGCATTGTTTGCAAGGACGCCTACTCAAGGCATCTGCATTCAAGTGTTTGCGGCCTGGCCTATGCTGGATTTCCATATCAAAGGATGCTATAACTTCCAACCATCTGGCCATTTGTCCCTCTGGGTTTTTTAAATTGAGAAGCCATTTCAATGAACTGTGATCAGTTCTAAGGAGAAATCGCTTTCCAGCTAAATAATGTTTGAAATGTTTAACGAAATGAACCACTGCTAAAAGTTCTTTTCTCGTGACACAATATTTTCTCTCTGTCTTTGTAAAAGTACTATTAGCGTAAGCAATTAGGTGTTCTCTGCCATTCAATACTTGGGACAAGACTGCACCAATTGCAATGCTGCTAGCATCTGTGTCTAAAATAAAAGGCTTGGTAAAATCAGGATGTGCAAGGACTGGAGAAGTGACTAAGCTGGTTTTGAGCTTGTCAAAGATCCGCTGACATTCCTCCGTCCCAATGAAGCGGTTCTTTTTCTCCGTCAAGCCATGCAGTGGCTTTGCTATTTCCGAAAAGCTATCTATGAACCATCTATAGTAACTGCAAAAGCCAAGATATGATCTTAATTCTGTAATATTTGTAGGGACAGTCCAGTTAACAACAGCCTCTGTTTTCTTTGGATCTGTAGAGATCACTCTATTTGAAATAGACCTAAATATTCAACCTCTTTGGCGAATAACTTGCATTTTCGGGGTTTCAGCTTTAACCCCGCTGATCTAAAACGATCAAATATCACACTCAGGTTTTGAATCATAGCATCGAATGTTGTGGCAAATACTATGACATCATCTAAATATATCAAACAACTTTCCCATTGTAACCCGGCTAAAACTTGTTCCATTATCCTCTCAAAGGTTGCTGGCGCATTACATAAACCAAAAGGCATAACTTTAAACAGGTACAATCCCTTGTTGGTTTTGAAAGCGGTCTTCGGTTTATCATCGTCGTCAACCGGAACTTGCCAATAACCTGAACACAAATCTACAGTGGAAAACCATTTAGATCCTGAAAGCGAGTCTAACGAATCCTCGATATGTGGTAGGGGATATGTGTCTTTAACAGTGACCTGGTTTAATTTTCTGTAGTCCACACAGAAGCGTGTTGATCTATCCCTTTTCTTAACTAAGACGACACCCGCTGCCCATTGACTTGTGGACGGCTCTGTTACATCTTTGCTTAGCATGTTTTCTATTTGGCTCTCAACCTCACTACGCTGATGAAACGGGACACGTCTAGGAGGTTTTTTGATCGGCTTTGCATTTTCAGTATTTATGTCATGCCTTACGACATTTGTTCTTCCTATATCATCATCAGATTGTGCTGAATAACAGCTGAGTAGCCTTTCAACTTTAAGTGAGTTTTCAGCTGTCATGCTTTTCACAGTCTGCTCAAAGAGCTCTTTTAAATGTGTAGGGACAATTGTATAACTTGCTGTATACGCCTGAACAGGGGATTGTATTTCCACAACAGGACTCAGTTTTGCCACGATCGTACCAGGTTGAAGAATTTGTGGCTGACGAGATAAATTCATTAACCTAAGAGGCACTTCATCATGTCCCTTTACTAACGTTCTTCCTACTAGTCCTCTATCAGATTTAACAAATTCTTCTGAGCCTTCTATGATCCCCACTTCTGCAATCATTTTTTGGGGAGTCTGATACTTGACCCTTGACAATGATTTCACTCTTTGGTGGCAGTACAACAGTTTCAGCAATTGCCACTTTGTAGAAACCATTGCCCCTGGAATTGTAACCACATCTCTTCACCTCGAATCGACATTTTGCCTCTGGGAATGTCTATAACACAATTCTGGCTTCGTTGGAAATCAAGACTCAATATGCCGTCAATATTCAGGTCTGCTACTACAGCTACATCGGAACAATTAACTTTATCTAGTTCAACATCTATTATTGTTTTTCCGATCACGGTCAATGGACTGCCATTTTTAGATCTTATTTCTTTGTGAATTTCACTGAGAACGGGTTTATTCATTTTACTGAACAGATTGTGTGAGACTAGAGTAACTGTTGCACCAGTATCGACAAGCATATCAGCTTTCACACCATTTACAATGGCTTTAACGTATGCACCTGCCTGCGGGTCAATTTTCTTAACGCCTATAACACTTTCTGTTTTGGTTTCGGCATTCTTGCTTGAGACAAGTTTAGCTTCTGCCTTTGGTGTCGTTTTTGTCTTCAGTTGGCTTTCCTTTCTGATGGCAATCTTTTTTGAAATGTCCAGGTTTGCCGCATTTTTAACAAGTAAGACTGTTACGATTAGGCCCTCTTCTTGGATACTCGTTTACTTTGGTTCGGACTGCTTTCAATGTTGCAATTTCCTTCTGCAGATTTTCTATGGCTTTCTGCATCGTGATAAGAAGATTTTTCATTTCGCCATTCTTATTACTTTTCTCCTCTAACACAGCTTCCAGATGATCGGCTGTGTTTGTAAAGCGGAGAAACCCTTGGCCTTCCTGAAATTTCATTTCAGCCTTGTTGAAAGCCTATAAATCGACAGCATGACGAACTGCGTCATTCAAATTTCTTGGTCGTGTTTGTTTTATCCTTAATCTCATATCTGAGTTTATCAAAGAGTCGATAAATTGTTCTTTGGCTAGTGTTTCTCTAACATCATTTGGGGCTGTCGGGTAAGCCAAATTAGCTAATCGTCTGACATCTTGTGCTAGTTCTGGAAGACTCTCAGACGCTTTTTGACGTCTATCCCGGAGTTGAGTGCGATACAACTCTGTTTGGTTGGAGGGTGAAAATCTTTCCTCCAAGGATCTGATTAGCTCGTCATAATCTTGCCCGAGATGTGTAGGTAAATTTCCCAGGACTCCCTGCGCACTACTTCTCAGGCTAACAGCGAGATAAAGACCTTTTTCTTCATTAGTCCAGTCGTTCAGCTTTGCACAAGCGTCAAAGTGTGATTTATAGTCAATCCAGGGAGCCTTGCCATCATAGGTTGCAGGTTTGACTATATTCTTATTTCTCTGTGTTTGTATCCCGATTCTTTGTTTGGTCATTTCTCCGAGGAAGGACCTTATTTGTATTTGCAGTCTGTACGTCTCTCAGTTGTAATATATTTGTCGTCAACTTCCGAAAAAGATTTGACTCGGCATAACGAAGTATCTATTCCAGGACTTGATGATGAAGGCTGAAACTTAACTTTAGCCTTTACACTAGGTGCATGTTCAAGGCGACTTGACTGATGTTTGTCTCTAAAGCTGTAGACATCTGACAATCTCTCAGAGCCAAAACCCGAATCAGGTATTCGTCTGGATTCAGAGTTCGGCGTGGAATGATCTTTGTCGCCCCTGTATTTATCAGACTCTCTTAATGACTTAAGCTCTTCATTTAGCTTCGTGATTTCCTCGTCTAGAATTTCTTTTGTGTTCTTACGAATGTATGTTTCATTTTCTCCCTCTGAGGAGTCCAACTCATTTTCTGCAAACATATTTGTTTAATACCAAATTATTTTTTCTCCAATCCCGCCGCTGCCGCCAATTTTGTAACGTGTTTTGCGCTACTTGAGTATTTTATTTAACGGTTCGTACTGGATTAACCCAGATTAGAGAAACTATACACTTGATTACAAATAACAATAATATTTACAATCTTATAATCAAGTGTTACCAAAATGTTGCATCAAGCTATTTATAAAAGTGGTATGCGTGAATAATTAGCCGTAGAAACTGTATCTATAGCAGACGACGTCGTTTTAACTTTAGCTTTAGCTTTATTGAAAAACTATTTAACCCATTAGAGTTATAGCAAAGACATTTAAACAATACATTTAAACAATGATAACAAATATAAACAAATAAAACAAAAAAGAAAAAGTAAGACAGTATTATTCTGATACTAAAACAGTATGAGGGTCATCTTTCCTCAGTTCTAATGACTGCTGTATATAAATTCCACTGTTTTATTATCATCGTTGACGGATTAAGAATAAGAACAAGTTTGTCTAATTGGTTTAGTAAATTAAAATGTGTAATATTACACTTATAGTAATCTAAAAATTGCTTTCGACATGAAGAATTAATTTTACAGTTGAAAAAGAAGTGGAACTCGTCCTCTATGACGTTACAAGTTTTACATAGTCTTTTACATCTTGGAATCTTTTTATACCTCCCTTCTTCAATTAACAGCAGATGGTCACTAACTCTGTATTTAGTTATGTCTTCGAATTTCTTTTTTTGGATGTGAAAGGTAAAATTCGGGCATGCTTTTCGTGATTTTGAAAAAATTATAATGGAAGTTTTTATTTTCCTCTTTTAGATTATTTATTTTTTTCAGTAATTAATGAATGATAATAATTTGTAACAGAATTTTTTATATTATATTTTAAATTTTTGGTTTGTTTTTCTGTTTTATATTCACTTAGATCTTTTAATTCAAAGTTTATTTCTTCTGTAATGCTAGACGCATATGTGAACCAAGAGTAAATTTAATACCATCAGAGTGTAAATCTTTTGCCAGCTGATAAGCCTCTTTGAGAAGAGGATTCAGTTGATCGTTGTTAAGTCTAGAGAGATAAGTTAGTGTTTAAGTCTTTATGAAACTTTCAACTTGCAATAAATCTAATTCCTCACGAACTATAATATTAGTGAAGCTCTTTTTGGTTCCAAGTATATTTTTGATAAAATTCAAATGGAGTTTTTCCATTGGTGTTTTATCTATAAATGACAAAACATCAATGGACCTATTTTTTTTTGGCTCGAGACTCAGGAAAAAGAAGAAGCTCTATATAGCTTAAGGTATGAATCCATAAAACTAATTTCAGAGTTGTATGTCAGAATTGGTTTCACCAAAGTTTGAAAGAAAGTTTTTAACACTCCAGTATCAGCACTGCAGTTGTCTCAAACCGTGTTTAAACAACCTCTGATTAATGCATCAGAGTCACCCGCGGAAGCTGTGTATGTTTAGAACAGAAGTTCTAAAGCAAGTTACAGCGTCAGCATTAACAATTAAGAAGCACTGTTTGAAACAGGTGTTCCAAACAACCCGCACTTCTAAGCCTGTTAAAAACACGTACCTAAATCTAAATATAATCTTCGTCTGCTGATGTTGACTGCTCGCTTGATTAGAATGAAATGACACCTGATATCTCAATTTCTTGCGCTTATTATTCGCCGCCAGGAGGCGGCGAATATATTTGATACGATATTTTGAAACTTCAGTGGAGGAGCACGTGACCAGGAGCAGTTGTTTGTTTTCCATTAGAATCGATCTAATGTGTTCTTATCTTTTACCATGAAGATACCTTTTCAATAAGATAGGAAATATTTTTAAATTATTTATTCAAGAAAATTGTTTACAAAATTATTAATTTAATTTTCATAAATATTATAACTAATGTGAAAGGGAAATCAATAAGACAAGGGAGACGGGTTATGATTGCTTGACTTTTCTGTTACATGTCCGGAGGAGTGTGTCTGGATATCATGATGCAGATGCATGATTACCTTAATTGCAATGGTTTTTGGGGGTTGCATATTGTTTCCAATTATTATTGTTATTATTACTATTAATTTTTGGTTGTTCATAAAAAAAATAATAAAAAAATGATAAATACATAAAGCGAGAACCAGCGTATCCGGCGCAATATTTTTACCAAGCACGTGTGCCTCAGATATGGGTTAATTGATATAGGTCAACATTAGTGAGAGTGAAAACAAAAGAAAATCTGTCGAAGTGGGTCAAGATAGCGTGCTTTGGATCCCGATCATTTTAACAAAAATAACAAAAATCATAAAAATGGAACAATTAATAAAATGAATTAAAACCAAACAATAACAATAATGACCTTCAATTATCTTTGAAATACCATCAAGTATAAACACGGGTCAAATTGCTTGACTGCTGTGTAAATTATCTCAAATGCCTAAAATCTAAATTACTCTATTGGCAATTACTAAGCAAATATATAAAATAAGCTGTTGACTGTATTATCAGTTGGAAATAAATCGATACTAATTAAGAATGTCTATTAAAACAATGGTTCAACACTACAATCACCAAAAACAAGTCAGCCTTCAACTGATTCAATCAAATGAGAAACAATCTCACAAATTTAGGACATTTTGGTGTTGTCAATCTATATTTACTATTAAAAACAAATGTCAAATTGAGAGGTTGGTGTACGGGCCCTATGTTTCACTCTCACGGGTGTTACGCTTATAACATTTTTTTTAATCAACATGTATTAAAATGCCATTTTATTATATAAAATATTTTCTGTAAGATCATCTTTAACGGAAGAAAGTTTCATTTTTAATATGAAACCAGTAAACATCACAAACATGAATACAATGATCTTACATATTATATTTAATACAAACAACCATTATTGTTAACATTTTTTGCAATTTTATATATATATACTTTTTTTACAATTGTTTTCAACTAAAAAAAATGAGATGTTTTTATACAGTTAAAGTTATAAGATCCCAGTCACATCTGTTTTGTTACGTTTTTACTTGAAGTTTTAAAATTTTCAATAAACATATAAAGCAAGTTATTTATATTGTTTTTCAGTTACTATAATGAATTTAACAGTGTATGCTTGTGCAATAAAAAAGAATCTTTATTCTATTAGGTTATGACTCTGTTGTCAGGATGTTGCCATTGTCTGTACATAAATTGGTCCAATGCAATACATTTTAATAGCTTCAGCTAACTAATTTTTAATATGAGGAGAATGATTCTTGGAAAAAAAGAAATACTAATAATACTAATATATATATATATGATATTACAATCCAATCCATTTGTTAAAAAAGGGGGTTCTTAGCTCACCTGACTCAAAGGGTCATGTGAACTATTGCCACCATGAAGCATTCGTCGTTGTCATCCATCATAAACTTTTCTTATTTTCATCTCCTTTGAAAGCACGGCCAATTTGGACTTAACTTGGCAGGGATGGTCCTTGGGTGGTTCCCTTTCAAAATTATATCCGATATCCCTTCCCGCTAAAAATGTTCAGCATGTCAAGGGCTGTCATCTTATGCAGTAGTGACAAGAATCAGGCCACAGTGACCTAGATATATGGTAAGAGTTTAAGTGACAGCTCATATGTCATGTAATATTAGAGATGGGATCAAACAATTTTACATGCAGATGTCTTTGAGGGAAAAGGATTTAATTTCATGGTCCACAGACACTGATTGAATTTAGGTCAGAGTTCATATCTTAGGTACTATAAGAGATAGTATCATGTTATCTTGCATGCAGATGTCTCTAAGAAAGAAAACAAAATTAAACAAGAGTTTGTTCGTCACTGTGACCTACATTTCATGGTTTAATGATTGGTTAAAGTTAAGGTCAGAGCTTATATTTCGTGTACTATAAAAGTACAATAACATATTTCCAAGACATACACTCTACTTGACCTAATTTGGCGGCGAATTGATGCTTGGCATCAATTTTTAACGTGTATACTATAGAGAAACCATTCAGAGTACTACAAGATTGATCTGCTTTATCAATGATCTCAGCCGATGCCTAAATATATAAATAGATTCCTTATCCCCCATCTTCTATTTTAAGTGGAATTCATTCGTAAACAAAGAAAATGAAAGTAGCATGTTCATGATGTTACTGATATCTAAATTTGCTACATTATCAAACTGAGATCATTGAGGTTTAAAATATAGGTCAAGGTTATTTAATTTTCTATAAATTATTGAATAGTCATCAAAGTTATAATAATAATCTATTACTTAGTATATGAAATATCCAAATATTACGGGTCGACTTTTTCATAATTTAATCTTAATACAAAATTAAACACAAATCAATCAAGCAGCAAATGCAAATGAACGTCAGTAAATTGATTGGAAAATTGATAGTAATCTTCAACGCGATTTAGTTATGTCCTTTAATACAGCAAAATTGGCCTAGATTCAAAACACAAATTACGCCACTCAAGAATAAATTTATACTGAATTGTCCACGATGTTTTGAAGAACTCAACTGGTGATAAATTTTACAAACATCATTGTGACAGCAAAATACCGAAGTTACTGATATGATTTAATTATTATTCTCGATAAATTGACCGTAATTCAGAAGTTGACAAACGTCAGTCATACATAAAATATTGACCAAAACCACTTTCCGAACATGGCTTCGGTACAAATCCTTAAGTTGAAACATCATGATTATGTTGGACGAAGGACATTTTAACGAAAATGAAAATGTGTACGTTTAGCGAATTTAAATTAAGTTACCTGTAAAATATTGATGAACAATTTAGCGAAACATAATTTGATGTAATATGTTGTGCTTATATTTCATTTTGGTTTATTTTATTTTTTTTTTATAATTTTTATCAATCTATTGAACTAGTGATTCATTTTAAAATATCATTTCAATAATTTAAAAGGTAATATTTAAAATTATCATACTAAAAATCCTTCTTCCACCTAGCTCTGTTGAACAGCAGGGAGCAACTTGCAAAGTATATAAAGAACGGTGGAGGCATAAGCAATAGTTTCTGTCGCTTAAATGTCCACCTATGTATTCCAATTTCGCTAAAATGTCACGTTAAAGTTTCGCTAAAATGTACACTATTTTGTCGCCAAAACGTCCTCATTTTTTCGCTACAATGTCCACCCATTTCGCTAAAATTTCTTTCGACGGTTTGTTTAATTTTGCTTTGCCGAAATTTGGACCATTAAATGGCTAATGAATGTTTTGTCTTACAAATACCGCGTTTTCTCGTCTTTTACGTTGAAAAAACTAGGGAAAGTTGACAGCCTGTATATGTCCCTTCAGCCTCTCATACTTTGATGAGTATGGTCACGTGATACCCTTTATCGAGAAGCCTTCAAAAAAATCCTAGGAAAATATTTTACAGCCCGCTTATTTTTTCATTCTTAGTGTTTTCTTCAGAATTTACTATTAATATAATTCATTTTTTTTAAGCCGTTCACTAAGAATATCGTATAAAAACTAAACAGAAAAGTTATTTTTGTGCGTATTTTTGTATATATGGAACATCGAATAAACACTTATTGGTTAATATATTATTATAACGGAACAAGTAGTTGTAATAGTTTTGTAAACTTTTTGAAGTTTCAATAGACCATATCCGATCTAGGCTATAAGGATTTACCAGACTACTTTTCAATACGTCACAGTAAAGAAAACGTCACGTCATAGAGCCTAAAACGTCAGGAAATTGGTCACATGGGGCGGACACGTTTGTGACGTAGGGCGGACAAACAACAACTGGTGAATCTGAATACCAGACCTCGGATATGGTCTATTAATTGCATTGCTGCAAAATTAGGACCCCGCATCAAGATGGGATTGCCTTATAGTGATCACTTTGTCCGTCTGTCAGTCTTTCTGTCCGTTTGTCTAGTGATCACTTTGTCCGTCTGTCAGTCTTTCTGTCCGTTTGTCTTGTCTGTCTGTCCGTCAACATTTTTTTCCGTCAAAGATTTTTTTTGGCTTGTATAAGTGGGAATGATTTCAAATTTTGTCTAAAGCTTTGAAATGATTAGTTGTATTGTGTAATCAATTTTTAAATTTGCCTAACGTACACATCCTGTTTACCGATACTCTGAATTTTTTTTACTATAAACCAAACTTTCGTCACAGATTTCTTGGCTTTTACTTGAGGGAATGATTTGAAATTTTGTCTGTAGCTTAGGAATAATAAGTTGTATATTGTTTCAGGAATTTTCAAATTTGTCAGACGTCCACGTCCTGTTTGCCGATACTTTTATGTTTGTTTTTACGATAAACCGAATTTTCGTCACATATTTCTTTGCTTTTACATGTTCTTGGGGAAATGATTTTAAATTTGGTATGAAGCATTGAAATGATGAGTTGTGATGTGTAAGCAATTTTTCTGTTTGTCGACGTCCACTTCTTGTCTGCGAATACCTTTAATTTTTTTTTACTAAAGACCAAATTTTCGTCACAGATTTCTTGGTTTCTACAAAAGGGAATGATTTAAAATTTAGTCTGAAGCTTGGAAATGATTAGTTTTATTTTGTAAGCAATTTTCAAGAATCGGGCGTCCTCTTCCTGTTTGCCGATACTTTGATTATTTTACTATAAACAAAATTTTCTTCACAGATTTCTTGGCTGTTACTTTAGGGAAGACTTTGAAATTTGGTCTGAAGCTTGGAAATGATGAATTGTATTGTGTAAGCGATTTACAAATTTGTCGAACGTTCACGTCCTGTTTGCCGAAACTTCGACTTTTTACTATAAACCAAATTTTCGTAAAAAGAATCTTTTACTTGTATTAGTTTGAATATTTTGATATTTAATCTGAAGCTAATATACGATATGGGTACAAATGTAAGTAAAACTTCAAGAAATCACTGCATTCAGCAAATTACTGTATCAACACATTTGTTTGTCAAACGGAATTTGAATCAACACTTACCTCAATTTTTATTTTGCCAAAAAATTCAGGATCGCAATTGCGGGTCCCTTCTGACAACGCCAGTTCTGATATCCTCTACACAGCTAATTTTGCAACTGTAATTCTAATGTACATTTTCAAAAATGTACATCAACTGTACATTTTCAAAAATGTACACAAAATGTACATCTCTTAGGATATACATTAACTGTACATCTCTTGGAATGTACATTTAATATACATCGATAAGGAGTTACATCAAATGTACGTCAAATGTACATCGATAAGGAGGTACATCAAGTGTACATCTCAGAGATTGTACATCAAATGTACATCTCTGCGAATGTACGTTACCTGTACTTATCAAATGTACAGCGCTAATGGTTCCTCACCGTTCATTGAGATCTTATGGTGGCTTTGAGTTGTTATTACTGAGGCTTGTTTAGGGTATATTGGGATACGGGATATTTGCAACTTTTGTTAATGGGATATGGGATATTTGAGACAAAAAGTCCTTGGATATAGGATATTTCGCCTATTAAAAACGGGATATTTCAATAATTAATGGAATAGCTTCAATTTTCAAAGGCATATTTTCGTCCAGACTTACTGGGATACGGGATATCGGGACCTCCCCTGACAAAGCCTCATTACTCCTCTTCTCTGAGTCTTTGTCTCTTTGACACATTCCCCCTTTCCCTTCTTTTTTTTTTAAAAAATGTAATGTATAGCTCTTTAGATGCATAAATTATCGACACTATTTCCTTAACATAAACTATTTGAAACTTGTTAGGCTATTTCTCATAATAAAACCAGACCGTGATAGCATGACTGAGAAAAACAAGTATACTCTGACAAAAGTCAGAATACTCAAGCTGAGTTTTAATTAATCACGGTTTATATATGATTCTAAATTTTGCATAAGCAATGACCATTTTGACAAGTTAGCGATCTTTATTCATGCACAAATTGTTACTAGTATTGGTGATAGGAACAAAACCGAAAGATGCAATAAGAAGCATGCAGTGATAGAGATACAGAATACGTCAAGGGTGACAGACATATAGTACCGAGTATGCAAATGAGATGTCACGTCAACAACACACTCAGAACCCTTCGATAGTTTTGTGAAAGCTGATATTATAGGTAAATTTCGTAGGATTGTTATTTAAAATGGTGATAAGCAAAATTACCGAGAGTTTCGAGCGTTATGGTAACAGGACCTTCCGGCCCTACAACCAATTCGTCCTTCCCTATGCGGCCCTGTACTTTCCGGCCTTATTCCAATCCGGCCCTGTCTGAAATTTATTTACCATGATAAGATAAACTTCAAATGCCAATTTTATATCATAGAAGGTTGAAATCACACTTGTGTACTTAAGGTTTTAGTTTAATGTTTGGGATTTTTTTATCAATAAGAAATAATACGACAAAACAAAACAAAATGACATTTATTATCAATCGGAAATATAGGGACGGATAGACCAAGGCCGGATTGTCAAAGGGTTGGACTCACATAGGGCCGGATTGTTGTGAGGCCGGATGATCTCGAAATCAGCGTTGTCAGTTACATATGCCATTAACTACTAGTTGCTAATCTCTTTAATGTCTCTGTAGAGAACAAATAATTAAAAATAATTTAAATAGAAAGGCAAGAACTAGCTAAGGACATATATACATGTAGATGATTGTTCTATCCGTTTTCTGTATACAGCAATAATTCAGTGTTTAATGCATTTTGTGTAATTTGAACAATGTGCATTTGTTGTTTTCTGAATGTTTACATGTTCATAAACTCAAGAAATTGCAATAAACAGATCCATACCCGCCAACCTTCAAAAGTACTGTGGTGGGTAATGACCCAACATTGTGCATTCAAATTTTGGGTCATAACGCTCAAAGTTAAAATATAAATATCAAAACTATCAAAGTTGAATTTGTTAAGCAAAACTGTTTGCCGTTATTTTATGGGCTCTTTAATTAGGAAATAAAATATTCTTATTTTATTCAAACATATCTATTTCTAGCTTGCATTGTACTCCATGCATACAATTTTTGTCAACAAAGGAAATTTCTTTTTGTGTGTAAATATGTCAGTTATTTGACATAGGCCTAATCCATGAACTCGTTTGCTACTTGTCGCGTTCTTGTTCTAGGACATTAGAATCCCAGACCAATTTGACCAACTTCAATATATTATTTATAATTAAGTTTGTTTTTATTTAGGCTGAAACTATGTTTGGTAGCAGTTTAAGTTCTGGTTAACTTTCAATACATGAATGATGTCTTCAAGATGAAGAACAATAATAAAAGCGTTGTTCCATTGCTTTATTTTCCCTGAATTCATTGCGATTTTGTCTCATGTACAGATGCTGCAGACCCCTTTATTTTACTCTTGACTGGACCATATGAAGTCTGAGATAATAAAATAAAAAAATGCCATATATCCAGTAGTGAAGTTTGCAATATTCAGATGCATTTTTAAAGCCTCATACAAATTCTTTCGTTCCCAAGCCGACTGGTAGTTTAACGTTTAGTTGGATTCAGTGTGCAGGGTCCAGACAAAGACCTTTTCCTAAAACTGCAATATCTTCTTACATACATAATTTAAACTCATTTTGCATCTTCCTCCATCATCTATGATGATAGTTTAGTTAACAATTAGTACCAGTTTAATTGAATGGAAAATTACTTCTCATTTTTGAGACAGGTCAGTTCCTATTTTTAGCGGTGTGAGATTTCTTTCTCACTTTTGGGACAGGTCAGTTCCTATTTTTAGAGGTGTGATATTTTTCTGTCTCACACTACCCCATGTTAGACAGCCTCGTGCATTGAGTCATGCTGGGCGGATGGTCAGGACAACATGACAGCTCCGAAAGACGCTTTTTAGGAACAAAAGTGAGAAAATGAATCAAACACCGTTGATAATGCAAGATTTAGAAATTAAACTAAACTTTACAGGAATGATGTACATTTGTACATGGAAGGTCCTTTATGTAGATTGCCGAAATTTTCCGATCCGCTAAAAAAC
>MJUU01069648.1:0-19397 GCA_002080025.1 Modiolus philippinarum | reverse complement strand
GAAAAAAAACAAAAAACAAACAAAACAAAACAAAACAAAAACAAAAAGAAACAAAACAAAATGATCTCCGAAAATCGACTGAATTCCCCCCTTTGAGGAGCTTTATTTGAACCACCATTTTTCCAAAGCTCCTTCGGTTTTAACAAACATCCTAGACGTTAATCTTTTACTTTATAAATGTATTAAATCCTAAACATGCAATAAACACTACTAGTATATCATAACAAATTCAACTCAAATATATTTTCATACTTTTAGATAAAAGATTAAGCAAACGAATTTTGATTACATGAATTTCGACAGATTTTGACAATTTTTGAAGATTTTTGTTAAAATCAAATAACTGGAATTAGAGATACAATAGACAAAAAGAAGGGAAACGGGGAATGTGTCAAAGAGACAACGACCCAAAGGGGAGTAATAACCACTCAAAGCCACCATAAGATCTTCAATGAACGGTAAGAAAACCCCGCACCCAACGGCAGGTCGGAGTCGGCCCCTGAATAAAGAGTAATCAAGTTCAGACGAAATAAACATCATCCTAGACTCCTATAGACATAAAGTAAACTAACTAGAAAAAAGACAAGACACACAAAGGCTTAATAAATTTCCTGACTTAGGACAGGCGCAAACCTGCTGCGGCGGGGTTAAACTAATTTTATTGGGCCCAAACCTCCCCCCTGTAGCCAATGTGATAAATAAAACAACAATGGTAACAACAGTAAAATTCAGTTGGCAACATGACTGAGTCAATTGTGAAAAATGAAATTGAAAGAACTAAATATACGGATATAAACATGAAATCACAAGAGCCTACTAGCAGTTACTAGTAACTAGTTGCCAGCTCCAGACCCATTACCAACTGACAAAGTAAGTTATGTACCCTCGGTATACAGCTTCCACCAAGATCCCTTTCTGTGAGGAGTTTAGCTTAATGATTTCATGCATATACCGGAATAGATAGCCCGTGTCCATGCAATACAGATTTTAGAAATTTAGAATCTGTTTAGTTAAAATGCAAAGACCCTATCAAAAAATCAATGTTAATACCAAAGAAGGCCATACGTAAGGACTTGACGACAATACCGTAATTGTAACCCTTATGAATTAGACGATTTAAAGGTTTTATAAGTTTGTAAGGCGAGTTTAAGTATTTTCTACTCTTATGTAAAACATTACCGTAAAATAAGGGATGGGAAATATCAGCCTTGATTAGATGTTTACAGGTTGCATTGTATTTATGAACTAAGTCTTTATATCGATGATAAAATTCAATAAAGGTTTTAACTAGTTTATGATAACTAAAACCCTGATGTAATAGTTTTTCAGTTATGAAAAGATTCCGTTCATTAAAATCGCAAACGTTATTACATACTCGAACAAATCGTAAAGTTGAGATATGTAAACACCAAAGCGGCCATACAGCTCATTAGAATTATTGCAGTTGGAGTGAACATATGTGTTATGGTCTCATGTTCATTTACTCCATATCCTTTCGTAAAATACCATATGATGGCGCTAATGGAACATCGCCATCCAGAAATGGATAATTAACTATGGGAAAAGAAAAATCGTCCCTTTTATCATAAATTTTAGTATCTAATTTACCATTCGTTATATCAAAATTGATGTCTAAGAACGGACAATGATGATTATTAGAATTGGCTTTATTCAAAGTTAGTTCTTGAGGGTAGATGTCCTTATAATACGTATTGAAGTCGTCATTATTTAAAGTTAAAATATCATCCAAATATCGGAAAGTGTTGTTAAACTTTTCAATTACACAAATGTAAATGCTGTTTAGATGGTTTTTTGCTGATGTTGGTCATAAACTGAGATTCGCAGCAGTACAAAAAGAGGTCCGCTATAAGTGGTGCTCAATTGGTACCCATAGGAATTCCTATGACCTGGCGATAAATACAGTTACCGAAACGAATGAATATATTGTCAAGTAAAAATTCAAGTGCTGAAATCATATCAAAACAAGTCCAATTAGTTGTGAGTTCTTTCGTTTTGTATTACTAAAATGTGTTTTAAAGGATTTTTGAATGTCCATTGAATAAGACGTCTGAATTTTTCCTTTATAAGATTATGCGGTAAGGTAGTATAGAGGGTAGAGAAATCAAATCTTTCAAGGGATTCAAAAGGGGCATTATTAGCATTCAATTTATCGAGAACTTCCAAGGAATTTTTTACACTCCAAAAATGATTGACACTACTGTTTTATATACTTTGTTACAGAAATTTATAACCAGGTTTTTAATAGCAAAGTATTAGTGAGTATAATAGAAACTTTAGTTGTAGAACAGTGACTAGATGACAAAATGAATCTAGATTTATATGGCGTTTTGTGGAGTTTAGGAACCCAATACATGGTTGGACTTGTTTTGCTATTAGGTTTAGCCTGTAAAGATGTGGCTGTAGAAAATGTATGTTTGTAATTTCATTTTCCGTTAGTTGGGTTAATTGAAAAGTATGTGAACTGGTAATTTCTTTTGGAGTACTTCTATATAATGTTTACGACAAACTATAATATTAGCAGCCTTATCAGCTGGGAAAAAAACAAATTCCTTGCCAAATTCTTCAAGTTCATTTGGATGCGAGAAACGGTGGGTTTATTTTTGTTGTCATGGCGGAAATGTTGTTCAAACTGTTAAATTCGGATACCGACAATTAAATATAATATAAGCATTCTACACTTGCAAAAAATGAAAATATAAAAAAAATCGGCTTTGGTTCTCAGTGTATCTTTCCAAGTGCATGCTGTACAGATCAAATTGAAGGTGAAACTCATTTTTTGTGTATTTATCCTAAATTCAAGGATAAGATTTGTTTTATTTATCTTGTTGGAATAAAATATCCTAATTTTCTAACACTCTCAAATCAATCAAAATTAATATTTTTTCTTAGTAATGAAGATCATGGGGTTATGCCAGCCACTGCTAAATTCATATTGGAAAATAATGACTAAGATTTTTTTTATTAAATCTGGTCTATATAGCTAACAAAAACAACATGGTTCTATCTTATTATATATTTATGTCTCTGTAAATCATGTTCTTCTCTTGTATATGTTACTCTCATTGCTCCTTGTGGGCTGCTGATTTGGAAATAAAGATTATAAAATGGCTTAATGGACACAAAAGGTTATTTACAGCCATGTTCGACTGCTAATATGTCAGAAAACGTAGAAGTGTGGTACTTTATTTTTATTCCTGGCCGGGAAGTAAACGTATCAGAGACCACTTTACACGATTTCCATCAATATCTTTCTTAATATGGCCCAACAAAATTCACGACTAAATGGCCATACTTCTTTGAAATCCTATGTACAATAAATAAAAAAAAATGTCTCATCCATCAAAGAATATAATGTATAAACTATATACCCGAGACAATTTAAGCCCCTTATAGGCTTCAATCTAATATTTAGAAAAAAAGGTCAATAGCTGCCGAAATCTCCTCGGCAAGATGTGTGAGTGATATCAATGACAATTGTATACATTGTAATCGCGACGGGCGTCTATGGAGTTACAGCGTGTACGTTGTGAAGGAAGTTGATCTCTTGAATTTTCCATACCCCTTCTTACTCTAGTAGTAAATAGTTTCATTAATTGAGGACAAACATTGTCATCAATTGGATATCAAAAATATTTGATTCCAGTTTTGGTAAATTTTCTGAAAGTCTCAAAGACCACTTATTTTTTGGAATTCTGCCTTACAACCATACATTCCTATATTCTTTTTGTAAATATTACGACTATCGATAGTTTAATTTCAAAAATATTGAGAAAAGTTATGCCCAGGGGATAAAACATTTTAACTAAATAGATTTCAAAAATATTTGATTCCAATTTTGGTAAATTTCCTGAAAGTCCCAAAGACCAATTAGTTTTTGGAATTCTACCTAGCAACCATACTTAAATAGTTTGTTTAGTTTATGACAAACATTTTAATTAATTTGATTTCAAAAATATTTGATTCCAATCTTGGTAAATTTTCTGAAAATATCAAAGACCACTTATTTTTTGGAATTCTGCCTAATAACCATACTTCCTTAAATTCTTTTTGTAAAAATAACGACTATCGATAGTTTAATTTCAAAAATATTGAGAAAAACTATGCCCAGGGGGTAAAAAACTGTTTTCTGTGTCAAACAGGGAGTGCGGGGATAGCTGTCGTTCCGACAACCTGTAGTTATGTTTATGCTCATACCTCATCTAAGATGGTTGTCGCGGGGAACAAAGTTAAACATAGGATCCTACATGGAACATACATTGAAAGACATTACACCGATTTTATTTTCATTTACTCATAATACTGAAATTGAAAATACTGACGACGTCAATATTTTAATCAATGTTAATTATATATGTTTGTTGACGACCCTCTATCCATGGGATAAAAAAAATGGATGTAGCTCAAACCGATACTTGAACATACTAAAAGGTATTGGCAAAGCTCATTGTTGAAGGCCTAATGGTAACTTCAAGATGAAAAACAACAATGAAACGTTGTTCTATAATGGTTCTACCATGTATTTGTATAAACTTTGTCTCATACGCTTTTACTCTATATCCTTTCGTTGTTTAATTAATAAACAAAAGCTAAAATATATTTTATCACAAAATAAAGCATATTTTGATATATGGTGAATGAAAGGATATGGAGTAAATGCACATGAGACAAAGTCTCTACAAATACATGGCACAAATACAAAATATGACGATATACAATTATTGAAACAAGCTCTAGACTAGGACCTCTCATAACCAACGTTTATGATTGCCTTGCATTATGTTCAAGTATTTTTCCTATAAGATTTTTCGGTAGCTCTCTATGTAGATAATGGTTTTGGATTTCAAGGTAGAGTCATTTATATTGGGTGCCAAAGTAACGATTTTTCCGGATTTTGTTGAACAAAGTCACACACATCTGCAATATGCATCGTTTGAAAAGATGAGAACATAGCGCATCGCAATAACAATGTCGTGGTGATCAACTTTGGTCACATTTTATTTAAAATATGGTTAAAGGTAAATTCCGTAAAATTTTACGCTATTTGTTGGTTTATTTCATTAACAAATTCGTAACAAAATTTGACAAATCGAATGTATAATTTATACCGGTAAGTCATTGTTTTGGATTTTATAATGATTTGTACTTCAGACAAGTCATGTGTTTGGGGGTCATTTAAATATTCGCACCTGCAATATATGATAAAGATGCTTTCAGATATTGATTTCTGATTTTTATAAAGGTTTCTGATTTTTTAAAGGTAACCCTGAATTCAGTTTAAAGCTGATAACATAAATCAAATTTTTGTTTTTGGTATGACTTTAAAACATCTACTGAAATAAAACTTGTAAAACAATGAGACTGAACCAAAACCCTATTATATCATTTAAATTAAAATTTCAACAGATTCAAATAACTTGACATGGCTTTGTCTGACAGAGTTATCTCGCTTTGTACGGTTTAAAAATTAAAAGAAAATTATTCAAATGTCATTTTATAATGACTCTTAAAGTACATATACATTTGGTAGTCGTATTAGAATATTTGAAACTTGAAAAAAATGATACCATATTTAACAAAATTGTCTTTTAATTTAGGGTCCTATATATTTAAAAATAAACCCAGACAAATGTAAAAAGCAACGAATTATTACATACGTTCTAGTTTTCAAATATATATTTCAGGCCCATACTATCATGTTGATAGTCGGCTCTTAGGACGCATTTCAACTGGGCGGATTTTCAAATTTAGGGGATACAGACTTCAAGCCCGAATAGATATGTAAATATGTAAATATCCGTTACCTTACAATGTTTTACTTTTAAAAATTATTTGAAAGACAATGTTAATTTCTTAGTCTGTGGCTGAAAGACATAGTAAGAAACATTGTTCATTTTACTCTGATTTTTAAAACGGTGCTTTTATGTAATTCGATGTCTATTTTATAAAGGTATCTTTAATATTGCGTTTGTCACATTTGGTAAAGGTTTGTCAATATAGTTTTTTTTTTTTGTTTTTTTTTTGAGAGCTTTTGTCTAACAAACCCATCTGCGTCTGATAATTTTAAACCTCAATCTTGAAGAAAAAACACTTTAAACGTCGATAATATCAAATAACTGTAAAAAACATATACAAACGAAACTCGGCATACGGTGACTATAGTTCTGCTTGCTAAGTGCATTTGTTTTTATAAAAAAGATAGTTTAAGTAATTTTTTACTGATAAATTACAGGAAATCTGCCTACTTGAAAAAAGTAAAATTCGCCCATGTGCAAAATTGAAAAACTTGTTCCGCCAAATTGAAATACAAATCCGCCCAATTGCAAAACTCTTGCTCTTAGACTACTGGAGAGTCTTACTATTTCTTTGATTTAAATATATCACAATGAAAGCTCTGATATAGGGTATCCCTTAATGGTAGGTTTACACTTCCGAACAAAGCAACTCGACCGAACTCGATCTATGAATATTCATGAATATTCATTGATCGGGACACTGATCTTGAATGATCGGGTTCGGTCTACTAACCCAATCGGGGCGATCTTACTAACTCTGCTGAACTCGAGCTGTGTTCCCGAATATTTTTGACATGTCAAAAAATATCGTGTAGAGGTCGTGTGCATTATATGTCGAGAACAGGTCGGGAATCAATCGGGATCTGATCGAGGTAGTCGTGAAGAGGTCGAAAATGATCGGTCTTGATTGAGTTTCAAAATTTTATCCGATCATGCCGACTTCTACCCGACTTTAACTCATTCGCTTCTCGATTAATGCCGAGTCGCTACCAGATCAACTCGATTAGTACTCGATCATTACTCGACTAACACGATTCTTTCTTTTTTTCTATACAAGATCTTCCCGACCACAACCCGATTTTTTCCCGACCTATATCCGACTTTAACTCGACCACTCAAGACCTTTACTCGATTTAACACGACATTATGCCATCTTTTCACAACAGCAAAACGCGAGGCTTTCTAGAGCTTCATTGTCTCACTAGGGCCTTACTTCAGTTTTTAAAGGCGCCATCCAATGGACTCCAATGACTATTGTGATTAAGTTTGGCTGATGATCATCTTTGATATGATGAGAATCTGCCGGATACTATCTCAAGTGGGGACCAGTCAAGGACTCTTGTTTTCAATTTTGGCCAATTGACAAAGTAGTTTCAGAGTAAAAAGTATTTGAATAGATATCTAAGGTGGGTCGAATATTAAATTATGTTCCCCGTTGTGTGCCATCTTGGATTTCATGGATACTATTCATACAAGGACTATTTTGACCAATTTTGTCTGCAATTGGTCCAGTGAAAATCCTTCTGGTACAATGTTTAACTTTCTCCCACTTTGGCAGTTATCTTGTATTAGCTGACGATATGACAGACACTATTTTGAAAGGGGACCATCATTTGGCAATCGTAACAAGTTTGGTCTATTTGACTTAGAAGTTCTAGAGGTAACGTTTAAATGAGTTTTCCTATAAGATCCAATTTAAAACTACTAGTATATTACCAGTTGGCGGTTGTATTTGATTAGAAACGGACACGACATTTTTCACATTGAAAACATCGAGGTCAATCATGACTCGGCGGTTTCTGGGTAGAATATATTTGAATGCAAAGTTCATGGACAACCGACACAAAATAATGGCAAAAGCTTAATCTCGCTATATCAGGTTTGTAGAAAAGAAAATAAGACTGTGCATGTTTCTAGTATATTTAAAGGATAATGTGCAGAGGACTTAAATTCAATCGACTATAGTTTGGAATTGAAACCAAAATGTACCCAATATACAAACCCCCGAAACAGATTCACTAAATACATGAATTCAAGAATAAAATATTATTTCTTCGGAGCAGGTTTGTACTCTTATCATATGATTCAAGCTAAATTACACCAGAAAAATGCTATTTTGAATATTTGTAACATTTACTAGAAAATAAAAAACTACACCAGAAAAATGTTATTTTGAATATTTGTAACATTTACTAGAAAATAAAAAAACTACACCAGAAAAATGCTATTTTGAATATTTGTAACATTTACTAGAAAATAAAAAATTCTTTTAGATTTGCACCGGGAAAATGTACCAAAAGGGCAGTCGCTCGCCATTTTTACTTTCTAAAAACCGGATTTTTCTAAAGAAAGCAGGTTTAAAGCTATACATGGAAAGTACTGTAAATCTATTTACCACCGATATCATGTGATGATATGTCTTCTGTTTTATGTATCAGATTAGTCCTACATGTAATGACAGAAAAAAAAACCGCACAGTCGCATTCTGACGCATGTTGTGGATGGCCTGCTAGTATGTTAAAGCGATCATTCATTCCTCTTTAATGATGTCTTTGAAGCATTTGCTATTGCATAACCCAAACTACACACCTTCTGTGTCAGACCCACCTTCTCTGCTACTCTAGATCTATCACAGTTATTATCTTTTCTTTGAAGCATCAGCAACATGGGCCACAAATTTTGCTGCTCTTCCACCATGCTGAACGGTTCCCTGAATTTTCACATTTTACCCCCGTATATACAAACGTACTACCAGGAAAAACTCGACCACACTCGACCATTTCTCGATCTTCTCCCGACCAGGTCTAGTTAATCAAGCACACATCGGGCTATAATCTGGCTCAATCTGACAACGTCTGGTTGGTCAAATGAGGGCGGAGCATAAGTCGTACGTGAATCGTAAAGAGATCGAGAATGGTCGAGTGTTAGTCGTGTTAAATCGGATAAAGGTCGAGTAGACGTCGTGAGCTAGCTCGATCAATGAATTTTATGACGTTGATCGGGATAAAACAGCATGATCGAGTTGATCGAGTTGGTCTGATCGGCGGTGTAAACCTAGCATAAAGGAACAACTAAAGAATGTGAGACCATGGGAACTTTAATTTCTTCGCCAGCTAAAAAGTAAGAAATTTTATGGTCCTCCAGTCTATGAAACAAACATTAGCCGTGTTTGATTCCGTTAACCCATAACTAAGAATGAAAGGATATGGAGTAAATGCACATGAGACCAAGTCTACAAATACATGGTACAATCAAGCATAACGAAAACGCTTTTTTTGCTGTTCTTCATCTTGAAGGCACCATAAAAACCTCAATAACTAATAAAGGGATATGAAATTAATGCAAATGAGACAAAAAGATTCTATAAATATATGGAAAAAAACAAGCAAATGAACATCGCTTTGATTCTTGTACTTCATCTTGAAGTCAACCTAAGGTCTTCAAAAATGAGCTATGCTCATACCTCATAGTAAGTTCAAGAACGCCCCTAGCACCAGTTTGAGCAGAATTCATTACTAGATGTCAAGCAATGCTACATCCATGTGACTTTAGCAAGATCGTCAACAAACATTAAATTAACTGGCAAAGTGTTCTTACAACTGCTGTCATCCACTGTCCGACAAAAAGAACTTACAGAAGACAAAAACATCATTTAAGGAGGTTCGCTCCTCATGTTTTTTTTATTTCTGTCAGATTTTCGGAATTCTCTGGTTTTATCCATTTAAAAGCATTATAATTTTTTGCCCATGGACCCTCTTAATTTTTCCCATAATCTCATTTTATGCACCTTTATGAGCATTCTGTAAAAAATTCATTAAATTTTATTTATTCTGTCACATTTATTCTTGGTCAAATCTTGCTAATGTTAATCCTATGAAAAATCCGAGGAGTTCAGTTTCCCGCCAAATTTTCAATCACTTATAACTCAAAAACGAGATCACTTAAATTATTTCTTTTTTAATTTTCTAACAAAAAATCACAGTTATTTGAAATCCTATTAATTTTCATATGGAGTAGCGAACCCCCTTAAACAACCACAGGACACTCATCGAGTCAAGGCTAAGAAAATGTAGAAGAGTTGGCTATTGAGTTATCTTTATTTAAATTCTGTGTTTTTGAAATTGACCAATAATTATTATATTTTTGATAAAATCGTTTTAATTTTCATACTTTACCTATTTAAAAAGTATTTAATTTCATTAATTAGAATAATTTAAAAATATAATGGTCTTTAAATTTCAAATTTTGTTAATTTAAATTTCTATTTATAGAATTTACAGGGAAATATTTATTTTTGATATACGATTATACATTGCCTCATAGCCCAAATTAGGAGGTTCTCGATTTCCAAAAACCGTCCCTTAGCAAGGTCTTTCATATCTATCATTATATGTATTGTGATGTTTGGACCTTTGGATATATATTTCATAAAAATTATACTTTACAATCTTATTCAAGTCAACAAATGGTTCAGAGAAATACCACAGACGACCTGATAAAGCCACTCTTTGTGTCCTTCCGTCAGTCTGTTTAATTGTCATCACTGGCGTACGTTTCCTGCTACAAAAACATGGCATGAGATGTGGGCAGAATAAAAAAATCAAAATTATAAAAAATATAATGCCAAAATCAGTATGTTAGTGCATCCATATGAGAAATCCTCTCAAGACCAAGTACACCATAACTAAAATGTATATAGAGCATATATCACTCTCATGGGGAATCTTTTTTACGGACTCCACAAGAATGAACTCTACTCATACCCCATTGTCAGTTCGAAACGACCCCTAGCACCGGTTTGAGTGGTATTTTTCCTAGATGTCGAACAACGCTTCATCGACCGTGGATGCGGGATCGTCAACAACCATGAATAGAAAGTTTTTATCCAGGTTTTGATAGAAATCCAAAATTAAAGAAATCCAAGACATTTTTAATTTTTTTTTTCAAAATCAATGAGGCGAATACCTGGAATATTCTTTTTTTTCGGGGTAAAGAAGAAAATTATAGCGGTGTATTTCCCCTTATGCATTCCTGGACTAAAACCAGTATATCTAAAACTGACGTAATATTCGTTCATGAATACAACTTGAAGCTCACTTATAAGTTGAGTTGTATTTAGAAGACAGACGGGACACCAATTCTTTATTTCTGCTTTGGCTTTTCACTTTATAGAATGCATATTAATTATCATAGCTTTCTTTTGTGTCACAGACATTCGACCATCCATTTTTACGGATAATTCATTGATCTGAGGACAATTTTCTTTAATTTGACCCATAAAAATTTAAAACGTCTGATCCACGACTTTTTCATTTTCATTGCTTTAATAGAAGATGTAAATTCGGCATAAGTTATTTTTCCTTTAAGCTTTAAGTTCATCTGATTTCGGGATTTCTTGATAAGGCCAAATTTGGTACCCATACAATTTTTCCTCTTTACATATATTTAAAATATGTACAATTTGTAGTTTCGTACATATAACATGTACGAAACTACAAATTGTACATATTGTAAATATATAACAACCTGTACTGAAATATTGTACAAGTTATGCTGATAATCACACTTTCTTAACATTATTAAAGACAACAAATTTTCTGTGAAAGAATGGAAAAAGACATAATTGCTTAGAAATTCAAGTCTTAAATTTGTATATTTCATAATATTTCAAAACCAACATCTAAGTAACAATAGTACAACAAGCTTGTAAACTTAACTCTTGAGTAACATTTATTTTATACCAAAATACACTTATTTTTTAAGCCATAGTGATTCAGTTACATTGACTCAGTTATGGTGATGTTAATAATACTATTTTTTTTTAAAGTCAGAATCCTTGATGAAATAGAGGTACTTATAATTTTCCATAACTTGTACAAAATTAGAACTTGTACACGACATACATATGTCTTTGTTCCTTTGTGTTTCCGATGTCGTCATTTGCCTTTAAATTATCTTTTTTTTGGACTGACGATTCGGTTCCTATTTACTTTTTCGTTTGATTTATTTTGGATTTATCTTGTTATATGCCTGATAAAAATATTACCAAATTGAACAAATTATTATAAAGCAGGTACTTGTAATGGCATAATTTCTTGTAAAATGTTAAACTTGGTACTTAGTCAATGTCAGGAACTGATTTTCCACAGTGCGTACGTTTGCAGAGTGAAACCTATGGATAAGTCTTAACCTCAAACCATCCACTTCCCGCTCCACTTTGAGCGCTGTCTACAGTTTTAGTCTTATTTAAAAACATTCAAGAACATAACTCTAATCTGTTCTTTCTATAAATATAAATACATGTATATGTAATTGGATACATCATGAATTATTTGATAACCATATTTTATGTAAATTTACAAAAATTACCTTATTTCCAAATATTGTTTTTACATGTGCAAAAATTAATAATTACAAAGATTTTAGGCGTTGACAACTGTATCTGTCTCTTTTATATCTTTTACAAACTTAAATAGCCATCCCTAGCTATTACTGAATGCAATTTCATCTAGAGTATAAATTGTTCGAAGAACAATTGATAGGTTTTTCCTGAAATTCTCATTTTTTATTCATCGTTAAAACTAACATTCTAAACTTGATACGTACATTTGTTTATTCCTTAAACATGAAAAAAATTGACTTTAACCTTGACCTTTGACCTTGACCTCATTTTGAAGGTCACGTGTTCCTGAACATTTTTTTTGTATTGAATGTCTTGTTGTATCTTCAATGGTAATTGAGGTATAACCGAAAAACCCCAAATTGGACATCAAAAATCGGTTTTTGGTCCATAGGCCCAGATTGGTTGGTCCAATAATTTTGGACCCAAGTAACAAATTTAGATCTAAACAAGACACTCACTGAGGAGACATAAGTTGTCGAAATGCGCATATGCAGAAAGTAAATTCACAGTAACCTCGGTATTTAGTTATTTCTTCATTACATTAGATCAGCTATCTATTACAGTTTTCGAGTTAATCCAAGGACTGATGTCAAAGTTCAAAGTGACCAATGACCTTTGACCTTAGCATTCTTAGATGTAACACATATCATCTAAGTTGAATGGAAAAGGTTCCAGGTTTCTATCTATAATCGTTTTCGAGGAAAAGTACTTTCAGATGTGTTGAAATTTCCAAGGGCATAAATCATGAACGGTCTATCATAGAGTTTTGGTCCAAAGTAAAGGAGGTCAGTCGTGACCGAACAAACATTTTTGTCATTACACTAAATCAGCTATCTCTTATGGTTTCCGAGTTTATCCCATAACAATGTTTTTCGGACTTTGATCGAAAAAAGATTTTCGACCGTTCCCTATTTCTGATCCACTAGACATGGTCAAGACTATTATCCCAAAATATAGAAAGGATATGTCCAGCCAATTTTCTGAAAATGAGGCAGAAAAGAAGAAGAATAATCAAGCGAAAAACAGAAAGGTCTTTCCATTGGAAAGGGGAAAGACCTTAATTAGTTTTTTGTTGGCAAGCCAGGTACACTTCATGGAGTGATTACAAAAACAAGCTGGTGGACAAATATTATTTTCGTTATACACACCATGTTCTTAAATACGGAGTTTTCGAGATAGAAACTCTCGTGTCATTAAAGGTGGGAACGATCGCCTCGAATACCAGTTAGAAGGAATACTGGATCTCTAAACTTATTGAAATAAATATATACCACATAAGAAAAAAACAAACTATTTATGAAAATTGAAGTGCGTTTTAAATTTTTCCCATATGACAACTCTTTAACTAAATTTTAATTGACGAAAAAAAAATTAACCTGAAGCGCCACAAATCCATTAAAATAAATCACACTTAGCTCAGCAGTGTTCATTAATTAGTGATTCCCTCTAAATGTATTGATTTTTGACATATAAAAATAGATCTTTTATCGGAGTGAACACGATTCAACAGTCCCGTATTGAATTGAAATCCACTTGCAACCAAGAAGGTCTTATATAGCTTCGCATTAGTCTGTATCATATGTATACGCAATCTTTTTTTTTTTTTTTGATGAATTACCGCGTGATGACGTTTATATTCCTCTTTTTATCCATTTAGAGACCCTGGTTGTCGGTGAAAATGATCCAAATAAAAGTTTACACGAAACTCTATTCACCCTGACGAATTTGATTACTCATGAGCTATATTTTCAAAAATAATACAAACTGAATATTTGTATAGGTGCGGAAACGGATTTGTAGGTAGCTTTTTCAAGATTGGATGTAAAATTTGGACCAGGATTGTAAGTAAACAACGACAGTAAAAATACCGAAGGAACAAGGGAAGTGGTGACCAGAAATATCAAAGTCCAAAGACATGGCAATAACAAAGACAAAACAAGGCCGTGAGACAGCCACAAGGCACGAAAATAAAAAGAAGACATTACAAACTAAAGCACTCATAGTGTGAACTCCCATTAAAACCGGGAGAGACATCAGGTGCTCCGGAATGGTAAGCATGTCCTGCTCTGCTAAGCGGCACCCGTCACACCATCAGTGAGTCAATCGAGGTTTTGAGTCAATAACGGTTATATCAAATCCAGCTGAAAATGTCCGTTTTCATTTGGGACACAGATATTTCATATCTGTCAATGATGTCATGAGGACGGCCATAGAATTTCTGAAGAGTTGAAAGTAACAAAGGCTGAGCAAATCCCTGACTTAGCAGCTTTGGGACGGTGTTTGTGCATTATTAAAAAAATCACTGTATAAACTACATGCTCGACAGGGACGAATCAACTGTGAAATGTACATATGCTGGAGAGGTAATTATATTGCTGCTCCGAAAGGAACAGTTCGCAATAGGGAAGTTTAATCATCACGTTTGTAATAAAGCTTATATTTCAAACGTCCATCTTCTTAATGTATATCAAAAGACCTAAATGCGAAGCTGAAGTAGGTGTATCGATAGCCTCTTTAATTTCAAGCTCATTGGATAGATCTGGTGTTAATATTCCTTGCATTTGGATTATTAAGCGAAAGTACATCGTCTATGTATATATAGTGGAAGCTGAAATTAAAGGACTGGGCTAAATGTTTTTTGTTTTTTTCTGTGTTAGCCCTGGTAAAAGCTTGACCTTATACGAGAAAAAAAAAGAGATCAGCTAAAAGTGGCGCGCAGCTAGTTCCCATGGGAATCCCGATTTTCTGTTGAAATACGCGGCCTCCAAATTCGACAAAAATACTGTATATTAAAAAATCCCACATCTTGATTACGTCATTCTCCGTGTACTTCTTGCTTGACTCAGTGTGGCTCTTTACAAAATAAGTTTTGTCTTTCCCTACTACTAAATAAGTGTATCTGAGTTCTCCATTTTTAGTGCAGAAACATTGATGTATCAAATAAGAAATTACGGTTTTCAGTTTATTATATCACAGGGTAGTGTAATGAGTAGAAAAAAAGTTTGAATGCTATGGCAATGGATAAGACTGCTAGAGGATAGCTGTTTAAGGAGATCTTTAGAATCCGCCACTCGTGGAGTACACTTTATCACAGTAAGTTTTAAGGCCATCTCTGACTGCGGTCAATAAAGTAGTAAGGAGCTTAGAAAGAGGCCTAGTCGTGCATCTGGAAGACCCCGCAATGAAACTCTGTTTGTATGGATGTTTATACAAAGTATAAACAAAATATAAAGTTTAGGGACCTAGTAGATGTAAGGGAGCTGATTGTTTTCATCATCCTCTTTGATGCCAAAGAATGTTAAGACAGAGGTTTAAAGTTAAGACAGAGGTTTGATTTTCAATAATCTTTTCCCTTATAGTGTAGTGAAAGTATAAGTTGGGTTTCCTGATGAACTATCAATTCCCATCTCCTTAACCAGACAATCGAGATAGTGTTACTGACACACAAACAGTATTTTGTTAGAAACTTTGTCTGCGGGGGCAATGACGTAATTTTCCTGGAGGTTGTCCGTAGTTTTTCTAACGAGGGAATCTTCAAATATACGGGATTTCTTGATTTTATTGATGTCTTCGAACGCCGAATTCGATTCAAAACTAACGACTTAATGAACCTGATCTAGTTGGACAGCTTCTCGACATCTTCTTTCTCTTTGCCTATTTCCTCGCATAGTCATCAACTGCATCCATCAAAATTTTAAGTTGTACTTCCAGTGGATATGCTGGGGTTTACGGAATTTTGGACCTTTTGAAAAGATCTCTCGTAGTTTGATATTGTCTACAATATCTAGGTCACTGGTTATCACGTGTTAAGTCGGACTGTTATTGAAGTGGGAAGTGGAGCAGGCACAATCAGGTGGTTTGGCTGCTTTGAAGACGTCAGTTTTGAAATTATGCAATACCCGTTTGTAATTGAAAATGGTAGGTGCAAGGGGCTCAGTGTAGGAATTCGAAATAAATTAAACAGATTGATCTTTGAAGTGAGGTGGAATGTTTGTTGTCACTGTTTTGCTGTGTAGAATGTTGGCAAGATTTATGGCGTCCAAGCCTTTATTGGAGAATTGAATTTTTAGAAATGTCCGGTAATCAGGTTCTTCGGCTAATTCGCAGACATGTCTGAACAGTCTATGGTTTGATACATCCAAAACAATTGCATTTTAGGAAATGCCAACCAGTCATTGTTGATGCTAAATATGTTTTGAAAGGAGCAAAGAATACAATATGGTACAAATGTACCTGGTGGAATAGTCGTAAATGGAAAAAGACCATCAATTGAAATGTCGTGCATACGTGGGGCAGATTAATGCCTGTGTCCATGGCTAAGCGGTCTGCCCTGGATTCCAAACAATATATTCATCTCATTCACCGAATTACATCCTGGACTTGACAGATTACCTACACTTTAAATGTTATCATTACAACCATATGGTATTGCTGTACCTAACTCTTTAATCCAGTATTCCTCTCTTTGTAGACGGTAAGGTGTATTAAGTGTGGGGTTATTTGTTTTGGTACATTTTTCCAATAATCCTGACTTTCATATTGACAATTGTATGATCAG
Organism: Modiolus philippinarum; assembly: GCA_002080025.1. NCBI lineage: Eukaryota > Metazoa > Mollusca > Bivalvia > Mytilida > Modiolidae > Modiolus > Modiolus philippinarum. The sequence goes on along the minus strand of MJUU01069648.1, from coordinate 2,623 downwards.
GTAACGATCAATCAAAGTCGGAAAACTGTGGACCCTTTTCGTTCTGCTTATTCAATTCAATTTACTTGTACTGCTCAGAATTCCTACAAGACTTATATGATAAATTAGATACTAAAATTTATGATAAAAGGGATGATTTTTCTTTTCCCATAGTTAATTATCCATTTCTGGATGGCGATGTTCCATTAGCGCCATCATATGGTGTTAACATATCTCAACTTGTTCGATTTGCTCGAGTATGTAATAACGTTTGCGATTTTAATGAACGGAATCTTTTCATAACTGAAAAGCTATTACATCAGGGTTTTCGTTATCACAAACTAGTTAAAACCTTTACTAAATTTTATCATTGATATAAAGACTTAGTTCATAAATACAATGCAACCTGTAAACATCTAATCAAGGCTGGTATTTCACATCCCTTATTTTACGGTAATGTTTTACATAAGAGTAAAAAATACTTAAACTCGCCTAACAAACTTTAAATCGTCTAATTCATAAGGGTTATAATTACGGTATTGTCGTCAAGTCATTACGTATGGCCTTCTTTGGTATTAACATTGATTTTTTGATAGGGTCTTTGCAATTTAACTAAACACATTCTAAATTTCTAAAATCTGTATTGCATGGACACGGGTTATGTATTCCGGTATATACATGAAATCATTATTCTAAACTCCTCACAGGAAGGGATCTTGGTGGAAGCTGTATACTGAGGGTACAAAACTTACTTTGGCAGTTGGTGATGGGTCTGGAGCTGGCATGTCAGTTAACTGTTAGTAGTCTCTTGTGATTTCATGTTTTTGTCCGTATATTTAGTTCTTTCAGTTTCATTTTTTACAATTGACTCAGTCCTGTTTCCAACTGAATTTTACTGTTGTAACGATTGTTTTTTGATTTATCACAATGGCTGTAGGGGGAAGGTTTAACCCCGCCGCAGCAGGTTTGCGCCTGTCCTAAGTCAGGAATTTATTAAGCCTTTGTGTGTCTTGTCCTTTTTCTAGTTAGTTTACTTTATGTCTATAGGAGTCTAGGATGATGTTTATTTCGCTGGACTTGATTGCTCTTTGTTCAGGGGCCGACTCCGACCTGCCATTGGGTGTGGGGTTTTCTCACCGTTCATTGAAGATCTTATGGTGGCTTTGAGTTGTTATTACTCCCCTTTGGGTCGTTGTCTCTTTGACATATTCCCCGTTTCCCTTCTTTTTTCTATTATATGTTGTAAAATGCTATTTGTGAACGAATACTATGCAGACGGCTTTTGTTGTCAATCAAAATGATGTCTATTCTAATTTCTAAACTCAAGACATGAAGTATTACTTCACGCGCCTATATCGGATCTGTCAATTTTAGGGCACAGACAATAATGTCCATCGAAACATAAAATCACGCAAAGTGCCACAACAAAAAAGTATGTGACCTACATTTTATGCATGAACTTGGTTAGATAGGGTCGATTCAATAAATCTGTCCCTACCTGAACTTCCTGACCAATCAAATGCAGTGATGTTGTGACTGATTCGTAGTTTGCTTCTACATCAATATTTGACAGTTCCTTTGTAAAAAGATGACACAATGCTACATTGTGTATGAATGTGTACAATATTTTGTCTGTAACCGTCCACATTTGATAACATTGTTTTTTATTTAACACAGAAGCTGACAAAAGATATACACGTCACAAACTGACTGTGGGGACAGATTTATTGAATCGGTTCTAAGTCTGGTTAAGATTAATTCCCGCTTACTGAAATGTCTTATATTTACCATATTGATTTGAATGATGCCTTTTGGGATGACAACAACAATACATGCTTCGGATGCTGTCTGTGACCTACATTGTACGCATGAGTGGGTTGGTTAGGTAGAATGCTTAAAGTCCATTCCCGTCTACTGACTTGTCCCACTTTAACCATATTGGTATGTATGATGCATTTTGGGATTACAACTACGATGCATGCTTCGAATACTCTCTTTGAACTAGATTTAATGCGTGAACGACTTGGTTAGGTAAAATGGCTAAAGAGCATTCCCACTTACTGACACTGAATGTCCCTCATCAACGATATTGGTATGTTTNTTTTTTTTTTTTTTTTTTTTTTTTTTTTTTTTGGATGACAACTACAAGGCATGCTTCCAATGTTGTCCGTGTGAAATTCATTTTACGCATGAATGAATCTGTTAGGAAGAATGACGATAGTCCATGATCATTACTATTCCTGTTTACTTGCATGTTCAATAAGTGCGCAATAATGTGAACTTATCAGACTGTGCCTTAGTTCTATTTTTACACGACCGTTAAAATTTGAGGTTGTATAATGTAATGGCGCTGTTGTCATCGTCGTCATTGTCGTCGTTGTTGTCGTATGTATACACTTTGTTTAAAGTCAATAACTTAAGTTCAAGAGGATTAATCCTTATGAAATTTTTACACAATGTTTCTTGGCACAAAAGGAAGTCTTGCAGTGGTTTTGGGTATTGTTGCCTCTCCCGTCCTTAAAAAGGGCAAAATTGGGAGTTTTCATACAATTGAATTAAGAATATTTATTATTAATCAAATTTTAATTGGTTTTTTTAGTAGTTGATATGGGAAAAAGCCGCAGATTTTCAAAAAACGTTTTTT